>JAOBAY020033541.1:0-14181 GCA_025331085.2 Zoanthus sociatus
AAGGGAGTTGAGGGAATTAGGCCTTGTGTATAGGTTTCGTGAATATTGTCCACCGTTGATTTTCCACCCCGTGTATCAAATAAATCCTTTACGATATCTCTGAATGTGAATGTGACTGCATCTGCTATAGAAAAGCATATAGGTAACAAACAGACAAGTGTTCACAATCAGTAAGTCGCATTCGGAGTTTTTGAAAATCACTATTCCTGGAAACGGTACTTGGCACTGTTGCACATGCGTGTCCTGTGTACAAAGACGATACTTCTTGGAGGAAAAAGACAATATTGTGTTGTATCAGCATTGTTATTTGTGGCCACACATTGATAATTAAAACTTTAAAAGCAAAGACCACCCCAACTCTACTCCATGGGTTTGGCCAGGACCTACACGCATGCGCACCCAAAGTAACTGGAGCAACCGTGGATAGCTGTTTCGTCCTTGTTACGACTCATCAGCACGGTATAGCTTTTCTGCCACAAGCAATGAGTTAAGTTGGTTTTTGCTTTTTAAAGTCACACATTGGTGTCTCCGTCGCTCTGGTCTGTATGTTTATTCTTGCTGGGCTTACAGAGAATATTTACTTTTTTTGCATACTAGTTTGGAAGGGGAGAGGTGGGGGAGTGGAGTCTGAAAACTAGTACTCTCTGTACTACCTTGAAAATGTAGGAAATTTTAAACGCCACCTTCCCGAAAGGAACGATCTAATTTCATGCGTAACCAAGCAACAATAATATTTTCACTTGTGAAAATATCATGCGAAAACTCACTTGATATTTCATTGGTGTTCAAATAATACAAAAAACCCTGTTTTTTTGCTGAAACTTGGGGCGAAACTTAAAGACATCGATTAATGACCTCTTTTTCTTCACAATTTAGGCATTTCACTTTACAGCACCATTCAAATTTACACTGGCATTTCTTTATAACGTTTACTTTTCGGCTGGTATATCCCCGACCGCAGCATAGCAGTTCACAACTGTTTTCATCGCCACATTTACGACCTTGCGTCCCAGAAAAACCCAGTTTGGAGTTCTTGTTGCAATAGGTCGGCGAGTTTGCAAGATAAACGAGTCTATCAGCAAACGATCTGGGGTAACCTCTCACAGGTTTAAGGTATTCTTTGCCGCTTTTGCTCTTATGAAGCTCTACACGAACAGCTTGCCGGTATTGCTCGTGGAGGGCGTCTCCAACCTCGTGAAAAGCAGGAAGTTTCCTAAAGCACGTTTTATGAGCGCATCCACCAGTAGGCCCATGGCAACGACAGAGTCGCCTGCGCAGCATGGAAACAAACTGCAAGAGAAAGAGTATTTCTTTTACGTTTTGTAAACTCCCAAACAAATGAGCAATTTTTATGTGACAACAAAATTAAAAGTGAATCTACGGATGACATCAAAATAATTTTACTTGTCTTTATCACTAGTACTAAGGGTATTTACGGTTATTAATATATATGAGCCGCTGTTACGGGCTATCTAGGACCTTCAAATGTTGAAAACTGTATTTATTTGTGATGCGCATATGATCATTTGCATATAAAAAATGCGCAAAATAGATATTGATTATTATTATTATTATTATTATTATTATTATTATCAGTAGTAGTAGTAGTAGTAGTAGTAGTAGTAGTACTAGTACTAGTACTAGTAGTAGTAGTAGTAGTAGTAGTAGTGTAGTAGTTTATGTTCCGTCTCATCTATAAGTAGGGTTATTTATTTATGTAAAACTCCGTCTACGTGACGATTGTAATTAGACAAATTTCATTTGCACGTATACACTAACAAAATTTACCATGTTTTGTGTAGCAATCCTATTTTCTTGAAAGCTAGCGTGTTAGTTTCAATTTGGTACATAAAACAGATAATACATAAAAACTAAAAGTAGCAAATATATTGATACCATCCTTTGCCCATATTACCGCACCAAGTTGTCACATATAAATGTGGCTCAAGTAGATAGGAATTTTAAGGCTGGCATAAAACACCAATCTATAATTTTATTCAAATTATCTCTTCCGAAGATTGTTGGCAAGAAATTAAAGAACCTGAAAATTAAAATTGTCAAATAAAAATTGTTACATAATACTTGTTTGAGTAAGTCGGGCCAAAGGATAGCAGAAAAAAACAGACATTTGTTCTAATAAAGTTTTAATCAAACATCTTCTGAAGATTGTGGGCGAAAAAGAACAACAAACAATTTAAATTGTCAAATAACCTGAGTATCAGGCTTTCCGGGGAAGGGAGAGGAGAAAAAAACAGGAGAAGTAAAATGACACTTATAACCAGAATTAGTCTATCGACAGAAACTACAGTCAAGTCTAGAGTAGGGACAATAAAAGTTAATGCCGAATATAACCAGCTCCCTCTACCGAAAGAAACTACAGTTAGGTCTAGAAAAGGGACAATAAAAGATCATGCCTAATATAACTAATTACTCTACCGACAGAAATTGCAGTCAGGTCTAGAGTATAGGGACAATTAAAGATAATGCTGAATATAGTTACTTTACCGACAGAAATAGAGACAGATTTGTTAAACAAAATTGTTCAATAATTTTAGTTAAAGAACAACATCTGGAAGAGAAAAGTCACAAAAGCCGAACCACTCCCAGCTCCACCCCAATATCTACTTGTTAATTTTTTACGGCTCTTGTGATACAAAGCGCAGTCTTGCTTAGATCATATTTTCCTATACCAAAACAAAATAGTTTACAAGCTTTGCTCATAAAACAAGTTACTACTGATTTTTTGCGTTGCTTGTTGAAAGTAACTTTGTCCTACCTTTCTGCCAACATTGTTGTTGTGCGAATTCATTAGGGTGCGAGCCTTTTTTTCACGGCTGCTGTTTTCTTTGATTACACTTTCTCCATACTCATCCAAGAATTTGGTGGAGAACTGCATTCCATATTTGATGTTATCGTCACATGCTTGAAACCCACAGCCACAGTCGCTTAAATTTCCTTCTGCGCAAGCTCGACTTATTGCCCAGGTAACGCCAGCAGATGCAATTGCATATGTGAAACCTGATTCCCGGGTACCTGCAGTTTTTGAAAAAGAATCGTTTAGGACCAGCTGGTTTTCAAATAATGCGTCTGGACCGCCCCAATCTCGCCCGTTGTCTGAAAATTGATTCAGATGATCCGAGCAATTATATTGAAACACTCAAAAAAAAAAACGTTAGCAGTTTTATTGGGGAGATTAAAACCTATTTCAAGTGATCTAATAGAAACCACTTCAGGCGATCGGGACGATTGGGACGATCCAAGCTGTGCTAGAATGCTGCGAATTCAACCTAGAATTTACTGCGGATGAAGAACAAGAAAGCAGCCAATGAGTTTAGCATGCCGTGCTTGTTGACAGAAAAAGTTCATAAATATGAAAGTCAGTTTTATAGAAAATTTTTTAATCAGTTACAAAAAAAACAGATTAATCCTATCCTACCAGGGCTTTTTGACGCTACAGAAACCGTTAAGTAAAATTTCTAGGGCCAACTAACCCAATCCAGCACGCTGATTGGCCGGAAATCGGACCTCCCGAGCGCGAGCGCGCAACGTTCTCCTTTACTGATCTAATACTAAAGACATGTAATAAATATCTTAATAATCTCCTTTGCTAGGTCTGTCCTAAATATATTTGCCCTTGGTCAGTGAAAGACTACGGGCAAATATTATCCCGTACAGACCTCGCACTCGGTTATTGAAATAATCAAATCGGTGTTTTTTTAAAGGAATTATTTCAAAACGTTTAAAACGGACAAACCATAGGAACTTCCAAAACGGGATAGAGAGTTTACTTGCAGCAGCAAGGAATTATATAAAAGTCGTTTATTCTAACAAGTTTCAGTTGTTTAGCTGCCGAACTAACGCTTGCCTATACAATTATGTAACGGTGTTTATAGCTAGTTTGTGCAGATTTAACTGTTAAAACATATTTACAAACAGTGAAGAATCAAAAAAATGTTTATTGTAAATGCTTCAATAATTGTTTATGATAACGTCAGACTGAAAATTGGCCAAAATTTAAGGAACATGTTCAAAACACACCCGAGGCTGAGGAATGGCCGAGAACCGTTTATTTACAGGACTTATAACAGGATAAAATCATAAAGTTGGCAAATATCTTGATAACATTATGCTAGCGCTTGAGAAAAATAAAGTATATATACACACGCTTTTTTTATAAGGATAAGCAAATTTTTTCCGAACCTAAAAAGTGTGTGCACCAATTTTATAAGCTTGATTTATGTATTAAGAACTTTTTTAAGAACATTTGAGTCTAAAATCCAAAAAATATTTAAGAACATTCAACCTCTTCCCAAAAATAAGACATTCTTATAAAAAAGAGTGTAACAGAGCTTTCCTAAAACAAAAAAATAATTGAAATCTGGCGTAGTCTCAAAACTGGTTGATTATTGTTCGACTGGGGACATATACTGTAGGTTGTTCGTCTGCTCTGCTGACATACTGTAATTATTACTCCGTATGGTATTTAGCTTGAAAGATCAGATGAACTAAAGGAATATAGGAATTAGGATTAAATATTTCACAATTGAACTCCTCACGCTTATATACTGGCAACATAAATAAGCCCAATAACCATAACGATAAAACAAAGGATGCCATATTTTTAAACGTTCGATCCTTTAGCCCTTGCATAGTAAACTGTTTAAAGCTTTATACCACGAACAAACGTAACCAAACACAGGAAGAAAACAATTACTTTATTGTCAGTAATGTTAGGACACCTTATATAAAAACTGTGAAAGAGATTATCGCTCTATTTCCCAAAGGATTGACATACAATTCCTACCTAATCTTTATTTGCTTTCAAAACACTTTATCATATTTCAATTCTTACGTGACATAGTTATCTCTCAGACACAGACTCAGTCAGTCAAACAAATGTTTCACTGCAGGGAAGAACAAACCTCTTAGCGGAGTTATGTACAACTTTTGTCATTTTAAAAAAAACATTTTTAGAATATAATACTAGCTAGGATTGTTGTAGTCAAAATAAAAAAAAACTGTGTCAAAATGGATTAGTTTTTGACCTCTAAAGCTTAAAGCCAAAGGACACTGTGGATATCATTTCATCATATATAAGTTTCCACGAAGTATACTGAATTAAAAGTTGCATATATCCAATTTTTAAAACGACAGAAGAGGTCAATAAAAGTTTATTGTTACGTTTTGGCAGACGATCTGTCTGAATGCAATCATTATCGTGCTTGCTTCATATGTTTCTCCTTATCCATTACAAAGCCAAAGGTTTTCTGAAGATTTTTCATTGTTGCTAAAATATGCCAAAAGTCTTTGGTACATTAACAGCGAAAAAACAATATATAATGGGTTTTGCAGCTATATTACTAGTTCTGGCATGGTTTTGAGCATCAAAGACAATTTCTTAATCTCTTATAAACTCATTAAAGTATACAACATCATATCTATAAAGAAAGATCGCTACCTATAAAGCTTTTTGCATACAATACGCAAAAAAATAATCTAAACTTTTATCCAAACCTTTTTCTGCATTTCTGTTCGTTTATAATCGTTATATGATGTTAAAGGACAGTTTATTTTCCTTGAGGCTGTAAAATTAATGTTTTCCTTCAACACATTTTCATTAAGTCTTGCATTAAGTTTTTTTTTTCGTCATGCATAAAAATGTATAGTTCTTGCAGAGATTTTTCACAGAACAATCTACATTTTTTATTAAGGACAAACTTAATGAAAACAGCGACGCCCAAATTGCTTTAAAAATAAGAACAAAACAAGAACAATCTGAGACTGAAATGAAAACGTCAACTGTTAACAGAACTTTAATAACAATAGTGAAACGCATGTATGTTCTTATAAAAATACTGAAGATTCGTTGTGCCTCCAATCATAAGAAAAAACAAAACATGCAAAAGCTTCTAAGTGCCTTATAGTTTATTTTCAGCTATTAGTATTAAAATATATGGTAGTTAAAAGAAAAATAAGATCATTTTAAGCCTCAAAGTGCTAAAAAAAACGTTTAGAACACTGTCTTTAAAGTCTTAACAAAAATGTTTTTTATAAAAAACGAATCTATAGCTAAGCAGCAAAAGAGTTTACGTGAATTTCTAAATTCCGTTTTAAATTTAAGGCATTTTTTCACTTTTTTTATAAAAAGAATCTTATAATTTTTACTACAGTAGCTGATATATAAATTTTCTGTCAAATGTTTCAAATGGTTTCAAGCCATGAAAAATTTACAATACCTTATTACATAAAATCTCACCCGATTTGTGCATTTCATTTCTTCAGAAAACTTTTTCTTTCTTTAAATGTTTTTTTAAGTATTTTAACATACTTTTTAAGACCATAAAATGTAAAAATATGAATACATAGATATGAATAAATATTGATTTTACCCCTGAGGTGTATATATATATATAAATGTAGAACAAAGGTAATTTTAATTTTGTTTATCTGATAAATAAGTCCAACCATGAACACATGAATCATCAGAGAACTAGAAACTACAAGGTGATTTCGTGATGAATGAAACAAGGTGAAGTTTTGTTTTAATATCTAACTTTTTTTGTAAGAACAACTTTATAAAAACAATGAGGCTCGGATTGGCCAAAAATTAAGAACAATTTAAGAACAAGCTCAGGCTGAGGCTGAAAAAAACGTGAAAATGCGTCTAGTTGAAACTTTACTGAGGCTTGTAATTTACGCTCGCAATGTGCATAGTATTAGTAAAAACACAGAAGCACCGTTTCACAATTTAGTATATCTACAATTGTCCTCAGTGATACACGTGTGCATTAAGTTTCTCAAGGCGATCAGCACTTTTTTCAATGACTTGTCTTTTTGCTTCGATATTTTTCATTATTTCAAAACGCTCACAGAAATAAGAAAAAATTTAAAAAAAAGATTTAGGTTGAAGCAGCCAATAAATTAAGAACAATGAGCCTCCGCAAAATTTACTGTTTCTTATAAAACAAACGCGTGCAATTTAATAAAACAGTAACGTCATTCTATTTTTAAAGAGGTTCATAGCATAAGATGCTATGAAAACTAAACAGCAACGGAAAGCAGCCACCTGTACGTTTCCTTCATACGTGCACGACTGATCGGAGAGACAAGAAAAGACGATCACTTCCGGACAAATAATTACAAGCACCTAATGTTCAGCGTGATTCACTTTTTAAAAAAACTAAACTGGTCCTCCATTTAAATAACGTCATAAATAAAGAAAGTCATGTAGTTCTTAAGGTGTTTATTGAACTTTTGAACTTGAACTTAAAATTGATCCGTTTGAACTCATCATTTGTGCTGAAACAAACAGAATAATCGAGAGAGCAGAACTTTACTATGCGTAAAATAGCCGCAGGCATTTTTGGTCTAAGATTACGCCGCAAGAGAAATTCCAAATCTACACCCACACCACAGGTATCATAATCAAGTTCAGGCTTAAACAGAAACGGCAAAACGGATTCCTGTTGCGGCTGGCGGTGTTTTGTGAGGGAGTTTTGTGGTTTGGTCTTTATAATCTCTTCTGCTTTGTTATTTCAAAAGAGAGCTTCTTGAGAACTCTTGAGATATAGTCTGTGTTGTAATGTGATCAGTGGATCTTAAACAGAGAGAGATCCGACACTTCTCTAAATTGGGTGTTAGAAGGTGTGGTAATTAGTTTAAAATGGTAACAAGTTTTCGTGAGACACTGATCTTTTGGCACCACGAATAATTTTGCGCTAACCGCCGCCTGCTTTTTTATATCGTACCTCTGCAGAATAGTTAAAGAAAATTGAGTTTTAAATATTTGCCACCTTTTTTTGTTTTAAAAATGATAAGAAACTCAAAGGGAAAAAAATTAACGTAATAAAAAAGAGCATTCCAAAACCTTTTGATTTTTTCTCATGATTACTCATTCTTCCGATCCAGCGCCAAGATTTTTGAATTCTTCAACGTTGTCAGATCAATGCAACACTCTATTACGCTTGATTGCTTAGCCAGATGTGACCTAACTGCCGGAACAGAGAAACGTATCACCGAAACTTCTTTTAAAACATTTTCATCAAAAAACATTGTGTTGAAACCTAACTATACAAACTACAAGTAGATTAACAATTTGCATACCTGAGTTTAAACCTGTTATTCGCTTAAAAACATTTTCACTGTCTTTTGGACTGAGAGAGCAGTTCCACCGATTGTTTTTGAACTGATTTTCACATTCTTCAAGTGCAAGATTTGCTCCAATTAAAACCTGGGCCATGTGAGTTCGATATCCCTCTTTTCTGCAATATTTGAGCTGTCTAGATGTTAGCCCTTTCAAGTTTTTGCAGAAGCCATTTGCACTCAGTGACACTGGTATCCCCATGAAATACACTTTATAGGGCATATGACCCGCTGGTGCTGACCTAAGAAAGACCAAAATACAGAATATGTTTTGGTTTGGTAATTTGCTCATAATGGTCCAAAATTAAATTATAAAACAATTATCACGCAAGAATTGTGCTTGGAGCCCACAGGTCCCACAGAAAAATCTGGATAAGCTTCGGGACAGTTTCCGGTGGATTACTTGGGCTTAATCCAAACGCGCGTAGCAAGATTGAAAACGCAGAATTTTTTTTTTAATTTGTAGCTATACTTCTGTCTTATGTAGCATAAAAGCAAAAAACCTGACTATACATTTATCTTGAAATAGCCAGCTTGTACAAGAAATAAAAAAAGCTCTTAAAGAAAACTAGAAAAAATAATTCTTAAACTTGAAGTAAAAACACAAAGAAGTCGCTCTACATTTTGTCCAGAGGATTTCTTGAGTCACGAGGAAAATGGCAATCTAACCGTTAAAACACTCACCACACAGTTCCGCCGATATGAAATAGGGAAGTTAAGAGTATAACACATAGCATTATCGGAACATCTTTGGTTTTTCTCCTCACTTCCATGATGAAGTTGTCGAGAGCCTACAAGAGAGTGAGAAGATTAGTGCACTTCATGAGGTATTAACAGCTTTCACGATTCCGAGTAGCACAAATGATTTAATATATATCACTCGAAGGCAAATTGCAATGAGTTCACAGGAAGTTTTAATATCTTTTTTAGTTCCCTGATTGGCTGAATATAAGGCCCGATTATCGCGTATATTTATTTATTAGATTTTTTTGTTATTAATTACAGATGACTTAAAAATTGTAGTCTGTGAACCACCTCGACCTCGGAGTTAATCTTGCAGGTCAGCTGGCGCATGAATTGTTACTGTAGGCTAATGTACATTGCGTGTGCTAAATTCTCAGAATTCTTGAACAGCCAACAAAATGTGCTCTATAACTAGTAAACACAAAGGAAAACCACAGTGAGAACCACTCTATTTTAACATTTGTTAAAATAATAAGTTTCAATTATCAGCAGAAGCCTCTTTTGGCGTACGTGGTGGACTGACCCTTAAGTAAACAAATTTAAGATTTAGCAACGAGTATGATTCGCTTATCCCTTGCGAGAAATTACTTTGCAATTAACTTATTTCGAAAGTAAACACGTTTAAGGCTAGTGTTAAAAGCTGCCTTCAAAGTATTAAGCTGAGTTAAAGTGAAATGGCGTCCTGTCTTTCGATAGTGTAAATTAAAAATCCACTCGACTCAAGAAGGATTTGTGTTCATTCGAGAGCAATCACCACAACATCAAACTAAGACACCAAATTAAAAGGGACATAAACACTACAGAAACATTCTATATCTTCTAACGAAGGAAAAAAAATTAAGACATCAATTCTTCACAATGATCGTAGAACGTTTTCACAGATCTGCAAAGTACACACAAGTTACAAATGACATTTATGGCACGCCGTTGGTGGCAATTAGTGATTTCAACTTCACAAATGAAAACCATCAAACAGGATATGTATTACAACTCAATGATAAATCAATCGATAATGGCGAGCATACAAATAGTATAGACTGACCCCTCGGGCTGAAGACACAAGATTCCTCGGGCTATATTTTTCCATTTTGTTTGCAACAATTCACGCAGCTTCTCAGATGCAACTTATTAAGTCTCTATAAGCCTTCTTTTTATCGCTCCCGTCCGCTGCAAGTCTCCAAGTGCTGTTCACGAGAACAGCTAGTTAAAGGCTTTTGAAAGGCCAACCGTTTGACAACAACTTAACAGCGATAATGAATTCGTTCAACCACCACAGCAAATTTTATAACAGGCAGTTTTATATTACGCTTACAACGTATTGAAAATGTCTTTTCAGACTTGTTTTCTTTATCTTGAAACTCATCCTTATTTGGTATTAGATGACATTTTGTAAAAAGATGCACATCAACGTGTATCTTTGATAGAACACAAAAACTCTTTGCAGTGCCAGACATTTCAAAAATGAAGTGTAGCGGCGTTTGACCAGACATATCGTCTAAAATTCAACTTCATATTGAACTAAAAGTGAGTATAGGTTTAGATATATCATATAAGCGCAAGGAGCTTAATGAACAAAAAAAACGAGTATGAAGAAATAGTCAAGCTTTTAGTTAAAAACTATTCGAGATATTTTCAAAGCGATATCGCTTCATTACTGTTTTGTTAACTAACAAAGCAGCTTGTCAATGAACTTGTATGAGTTTCTTAAAGTTCAAGAGCTTTAGGTCAAAAAGTTCAAAAAAAGCGGATGCAATGAAAAATAGAGGAAAAAACAATATGCCGGAAAACCTTGAACATGTTGCCTTTTTTGTAAAAGCACTTGTGAAGGAACGTGTCCTTTAGCTCTGGCAAACATTCTCAAAGTTTGTATTTATGTTTGAGTAGAAATAAAAAGACACTACACTGTAAAGGCTGTGTGTTCTTGTTCCGGCAATAGAACAGTATTACAATCAACACCACGATAACGAAAGGATCGTTTAGTAAAAGTTTTCTGGTTTCGCTCAAGGTGTTTTCCAATGCTCGATCGATAACTTTTAAAAAGTTTCAGTTTCTCTTTTTAAACTTTAATATGAAATGTTGATAATTGCTAAAACCGATTGATTACACTCATTAAAAAGGAACTGATTCGTCAAGGCGTGAGAATCCAATTATACTGGGTTATCTGAATCTCACACAGAAAATCATGTTGGTCGCACACAGAGCATGCATTGTCAATAAAAAAGTAATTGTTCTTACCAAAGTCATTTGAGTCAATTATAAAATATAAATAAAACTCAACTGAAAGTGGTTTTATCCTTGAGATAAGAAGTTTACTCTATTTTATGAAAAAAAGAACTAAGTCTAAGAAACTGAAGAAGTCATTATCACTTGAACAAGACGATTAAGGCAAATAAATAAGAAACTTTGTAAAGACTTATTTTCATGTTTTAATTCCTTAAGTCCCTTAAGCGCACGTGCTTAAGAGAAGTTTCTTCAGGATTAAGTGACTGAATTATGTCCTAAATACACAAATAATGAATATACTGAGTTCAAGTAAATGGACATTTACCTTTTAACTACTCTATAAATATAATAAACTGAAGTGTTGGAGTGTAAAAATTCGTATTCAGTCAAAATTTAATTAAAAACTTCAACCGTTGAGAGAAAATATTTATTTTTTATTATGCATACCTCTAATTATAGTCGTCTAAAATGACCAAAAATACGTGGTTTTAAGTACGGCAGTTAGGTGTTTAGTTCTTGACAGTAAGTAGTTTTTGATAAAAATTTAAGCCTTTTTATCCATGTGGGAGAATCTTATAATCACTTTTTATATTTATTTTGAACAGTAATACGTGAAAATTGGACAAGCCATGTTTATATTACCTATACGGCTATAATCGTTTACTTTGAAGTTTCCCCCCTGTTGGAAAAAAAAAACAGTGCGAACCGATATGCGTGTTACAATATGAAAAGCTTAATACAATTACATTTTAGATTACCTTTTGCTAAAATTATCACGCGATAATCACTTTTAACCACGACGAGTAGCCTAGTATCACAAAGAGAGTCAAGTTTTTTAATCCACCACTTGAGTTAAAGTGATATGCTTGAGAGCAATTTTTGACCTTCTCAATTTGTATCTTTGACAACAAGATATCAACAATGTTAATGATTTAGTTCATTATATCAACTGGACTATCTTATCGTACCAAAATCAGATAAGAACGTATGCCCTCCTCAAATTCCAACGGCTCGTATGAGCTCGAATGAAATCGGACACGTTTACACAGGTTATTATTTTACATAAAGTATTCGCTGCGTGTGGTTTACCCGAGGGTGCAAATTCTTTATTGTAATATTTTCAATATGACACAAAACAAAATTGTAATTAAAAGAATCTAAGAAATGGCAATATTTTTTTTCCTTTCCTAAAGTAGATCATTTCATTATATATAATTTCAAAATAACCGAAGACAAAACGTTAATATGTTGCACTAATTGACTAAAGTTGATAGAATTAGAATACAACTCGGTCTCTACACATAACAGCCAAAGGTTTCTTTGGCAAGTTTAATTTATCTGCATGCATGAAAACAATAGTTAAACATTTTTCTGTTTCGGTTGATCCTATATGTTGCCAATTAGCGACTTTCCCAACTTTTTGTCCGGTATGGTTCAGTTTACGTTTCTTTCTCCATTTGTTTGAAGTTGATAAGATTCAGCCGGCATTCGTATCGCGACCAGTTGACCTCTTTTGCCAATTCCCTTGCACAAAGTCCTCGTGGCTGTGGTGGACGCTTTGAATTCCGGCTTCAGGCTATTTTAAAAAACAAACAAATCCAATAATAAAAATAGCTTAAGGAGGAACATAATCGAGTTAAGGAGGATTTTTGAGGTTGTTAATTTCTAGACGGTTAGAGGGGAATAGAAAGGGGGTACAATGTGCACTAGGCTTATAACTACCTTCTCATCATATAAAAAACATGGCATAATTATAGTTGCTTAGAACGCAATTTCTTTGATGTAGTTTTATTGTCGTCACAACGACGTCATGATGACGTCATAATGGCAAAGTTTATCTTTAATTTTCTCTAAATTCTAAGCAACATCAGCAATTTTTTAAATGAATCTCGGCAGAAATATATATGGATGTTCACAAATAAAATAGCTTTTCATTGTTTTAACGTCATTGCGACGTCACTACAACGTCAGACATGTCAAAAAAAGATTTACAAATTATCATATCAACTTATCGGAAATAGCTTGTATACTATAGACATTTTTCATGCTGTTTTGCAAAAGAAACATTATCTATTTCTGCTTTCATTCTGCATTTCCCAATCATCTTAGAAACTGAGCCAAAAAGTATTGTACTCCAATCAATATGACGTCATAACAGTGACGTCATCTTATGCAGTTATTGACCCATCATGGCATACATCAATTATTGTGTAAAAATAACATATCACACCTAAACGCCTCGAAAATATGAAAATCAGCAAATCTTTTGAATACGTATCCTGAACAAATCCATTACCTTGCCAACAAAAGACACGCCAATTACTAGAATTTACCTTGAGCATTTAAAAGCCAGATAAATCTTAGTAAAAATCACGAAGAATAAAAACTGTTGCTTATCTTATCAAAGTAATCATCAACTGGAATCAGCACTTTGTTCCCCCACCCCTCCTTGTGTAGAAGTAGTAGAATCTACCCTAAACAAAATGGGGAGTCTTAATGTCAGCAGACATAGGCAACTGTTTTAATCGGCCTTTCTCAGCAAACTCCTCAACTCACACCTTCTTTTCATCCTAATTCCCTCTCTCCAAAATCCCTTACCTCCCAATTCCTTTACCACCCAATATCCTTATCTCCTAATTATGTCCTTCTCAATTCCCTTCCCAATATCCTTACCTCCGAATTATATTACCTCCCAAATCCCTTACCTCCCAATTCCCTTATCTCCCAATTCCCATACCTCTCAATTCCCTTACCTCACAATTCCCTTATCTCCCAATTCCTTTACCTGCCAATTCCCTTACCTCCCAATTCTCATACCTCCCACTTCCCTTACTTTCCAATCTCCTTACCTCACAATCTCCTTACCTCCAAATCTCCCTACCTCCCAATCTCCTTACCTCCAATCCCCTTACCTCCCAACCTCCTTACCTCCCAATCTCCTTACCTCCCAAATCCCTTGCCTCCCAATTCCCATACCTTCCACTTCCCTTAGCTCCCCAGCTCCTTTGGGGGGGCGGCCGGGGGGGGGGGGGGGGGCGGCGCGGGCGCGGCCGGGGGCGGTGGCCGCCCGGG
>JAOBAY020033573.1:0-14180 GCA_025331085.2 Zoanthus sociatus
TACCTCCGACTAACCGTAAATGTAATACCAATCAACCGTAAATGTAATAGTAGGTATTTTATATTACTTTACGGTAAAAGAACACAGTAGCTTTTTAAAAAAGTGAAAAGTAAGTCGTGGTGACAGAAGGGATCTCAACTAAATGACGTCATCAGTCACATGACATTTCATGATTAGACGTATCTTAAGTATTTAGTGGTACGTGGGGCAGCCAAATTCATTAGATGACAAATAAATAACAAACATCTGTAAGGCTAATTTTTTTTTTTTTTAAAAAAAATCAGTTTGAGTGTTTGAAGCTGAGTTTATTCCGTAGGTGGAAAAAACTACGTTACACACAAGCTGAAAGATGATGTCACCAGTCACGCGACTTGTTTGAAATTGTAAATTTTAGGTTAAAGCGAACGTATTTCCCATTTTTGTTAGAATTTTGACTAAGGGATAATGAGAGGGTCAGCATTATTCAATCTAAGAAATGTTTTACGAAACAAATGAACATTATGGAAATCGTTGCCGCGCTCTCGGACTTATTTTCTTTTGCAATACTAAATCCCATTGTATCTTCTAATATTCTCCAAATTGATATGCTTTAACTTGAAACAGTATCTATACCCTTGTGCATGATATCTCTGATAATTCTAGAACGAAGAATAATACACCGATTACAGTTAAAGTTTTTTTGCAGACCTAAGAACGAAATTATCGGGAACTCTCTTCATTCTGAATGGCATGCGCTTACAAAAAGGCTATTCAAAAAACGAACCGGGGATCTTCGTTTTACATATTCGGAGTTGAGGATGCTTATGTTGACGCCTTCCCATTGATGACAAAGCTAAACAATAAATAAAATCGTACCCTATAATTTTTTTTCTGTTTTTTTTTTATTCGTAATAATCATTGTAATAATTATGTAAGTAGTGAACGTTTTTTAGTTTGTCTATTGTATAATCACATGAGTATTGTTAGATTTTTGTCTAAATATCGATTGTTTCTAGTATGTTGAGTGTTTTGTGGACTATTACAGTGCAAGTCTCGATTAGCATTGTTATAAACATACTTCGTGAGAACTAGGGTCGGTCTAATCCATTCTCAGAAAAATCTACTGGGTCTAGCCTTAACTTTAAACTCTTAATATTAATGTCGAGTAATTGTATTTTAGATTGCGTTAATAAAGTGACTATGAAGTTTATACTTACACATCTTTTCCTGGTGAGAATTGATTAAAACGGGTAAACATTTGAGTTTTAAAATAACCTTAAACTTTCATTATTACATACTAATATACTTAAAACAAAAGGATTAATCTTTTTAATTGTCATATATTTCCGTAACGTTCATTAGTTTCCTAAACCATTCCATGGATTGAATAATGCTGACCCATTTCAATATACTTTTAATCAAAATTCTAACAAATATTGGAAATACATTCGTTTTAATATTATAACCTTAAAAGTAACTGTTTTAAAGTCACGCGACTAGTGACGTCATCTCCCAAGTTCAGCCCAAACTTAGTCTCAAACTAAAAAGAGCTTTAGCGCCATATCCCGAGTTTTTAATAAAATCACGTGACCTTCGACGCCATAACCATAGGGTTTTGCAACTTTGTTGTTTATTTGTCGTCTGATGATTTTGGCCTCTCCACGAACCGCTAAATACTCAAGGTACGTCTAATCATCAAATGTCACGTGTCTGATGACGTTTCCACCTACCTAGTATAGTTGAGATCCCTTCTGGCTCTGCCACGCCGACTTACTTTTCACTTTTTTAAAAAGCTACTGTGTTCTCTTACCCTAAAGTAACATAAAATACCTACTACTACATTTACGGTTTATTGGTATTACATTTACGGTTAAAAAGTGTTACATTTACGGTTAGAGAACTATTACATTTACGGTTGATTTGTATTACATTTACGGTTGGTATTATATTTACGGTTGATTTGTATTACATTTACGGTTGGTATTACATTTACGGGTGATACATCCACTCTCTCTTGTCTCAATCCGTTTTCGGTCCCGCTCTCACAAAAGACGCCTGCAATGGAGGCTATACTCTCACTCGTGAAAAAGAGTTTCTTCAAAACCCCATTTTTTCCCACCCCTCCTCACACTTGAGGTAAATATTAGATTTTTCCTTCTCCGAGCTGGGGTACAATTTGTGACCTCACGTGAAAACACGGTATAGATTTAAAACAACTGCAAAATAACAGCTGTACACTGGGTAACTTCCCGTGGACGGAGATTTGGCTTTGCTCGGGCGCGACTTTAGATGGGTTTGGTTTAGGGTTTAAATTTAAACAGACACCGTCGGTCACACGTGAATGAATGGCACGCGGTACACTTGACTTGACATTGACATTAAATTTAGTGGAAGGTTTCTGGTGTTTACCTGGGCGTTTCTGTACGTAGCGGAGGAAGTGCTTCTTGATTGGTTGAGGGTCGGGGTAAGTTTATTTTAGTGTTTTTCATTGGTTAAAACTGCATTTACGTAATCTTTGTTACTATGCCTCTGAAAGAGCTTGAGTTCTAGTGTGTGATTGGTTTAGCTGATCAAGGTTTTTTTATCTGTCATGGGTAATTCCTTTGTTCTTTATGATGTATCCATATAGGAATTCCCCGCGTTCACTTTGCTTGGGCCAAAAATATCCCGTGGCCTAGAAGTCACGATTACCCACGGGCAAAAAGCCTAGTGCACCAACAACTATGAGTAAAAATTCATTTACTGAAATATTTCGTTCGGGCAAAGTATAGTACATATGCTATCAATATCTAAAGGGATCGTTCTGAAAATTAGGGAAACCTGACGGAGTGACGCGAAAATTTGCCTGCGGGCCATAAATCAAGAAAGACATGAGCGCAGGAACGCAGGAGCAAAACGAGAAAAACAGGCTTAATAAATATAAGATTCGGACCCAGCAAAAAAATACAATCATTGAAACGAACATTTTAATTAGCGCTTGCTTTATACTAATAGTATAAACAAACGAAATAAGCTTTATACTTTACTAAATTAAATATTTAGAATGCACAATGTGTGAGTTGGCAGGTCTATAGAATGGTACTTTTTGGAAATGACTACACAATTACCAAGAAATGATAACAAGACATTCATTTCACCTTTATTACCCATAGAATAATTTTACAAACTAGCTTTGCATCTGTGAGCCATTTGGTTATCCGAGTATCTAGCTATCATGTGAAAAACGTTTACTAGAGATTCTTACATCATCTTGTAGATCTGAAAACCACGTGTGGAACCTTCGTAAACGCAGCTGAATTTGTTTGTACTGCATGCACTAGAGTAGAAGTAAGTGTTGGAATTGCGATACACCCAACAAGAGTTGCAATGGTACGGCACTCTTAACCCAACGATATCACCGTGTTGAACTGTTGAGCCGTCGTTCGCCTGATGGGAAAACAACTGGAAATGGACATAGGGGTTTTGGAAGAAGCGGTTTTTTTCTGTCATCAAGTTTTGAATGGCAGTTCTGCAAAATATAACTTAGGTTATAAATGATCGTCGTAGTTGTCTATGCAATTTTAAACGCGAAAGATCAGAGATTTTTTTTTTTTGATCTTCGCTTTCGCAATTGCTAAAGAGTCTGAAAAAACCGCGACAATCATTGATACATTGTTTATACCACGATACAAACTCTGTTGCTATAATAATTCTGAAAAAATAATACGTAATGGTCAAGCTTGTTTTGTTTCTGGAGTTAATTAATGTGATTATTGCAGGAGAACAGAGATATATTTGTATACAATTTGTTAAATTCTATACCACAGGCGCGTAGGAAGGGGGCTAGAGGGGTTTGAACGGCTCGAACGAACCCCCTTTGGAGGTCAATAGTGGAAGTTGAAAACACAAACTGTTGATTTTCAGCTCTTAGCAAATAGTGGAGGAATGGAAATATGAATATTCCTGTCAATACGAACACCCTTCAAAAAAGCTCAGCTACTCGCCTGTACCATAAATTACTATAAAAATTACATTTTTTTAAAAACAATCATTTATTTGAGAAAGCAACACCTATCGTATAGGTTCTGACCTACACCTAGCTAATCTAGGATTAAACTAGAAATAATCGTAGATTAAGAGACTGTGCGTTTGATCGAAACTCATTTGGACAAGAAACACTAGACACACAGAAAGTTTATTTCTGCTATTTGCCGAATTTTTACGATTTACTGGTCTATTCCTATAAATGAAACACTTTTCATACTTTCCGAACACAACTCCAAGATCTGGCCAAAACCTATACTCATGCTTATAACTGATTTCACCAAGAACAACCATGGACAGCTGCAGGGGAGTAGCCAGGGGATGGTTACAGAGGTTCCAGACCCCCCCCCCCTTCCTCCCATCCCAGGAACGCCCTTCTCAATTCTTTGTTTCCTATTTTTTGCGACTTTATCCCAATAATTGTTCACTTTGTTCTATGCTTGCCATACGAAAAGCGAATATAGCAACTGCATAATCTGTTTGCGCTTTTTGAGCATTCGAATAAAAATTAATACTACCTTCACTACATCTAGTATTTGAGAGCCTTTTTATCTTTATCCCACGTTGGACCCCCATCCCCTCTCAAAAATCCTAGCAACGCCCCTAAGCTGTTTCGTCCTGTTAGCCATCTTCAATACGGAACAGCTTTTTTGTTAAAAGCAGTGAGAAGGGAAGCCCCATACAGGTCGTCTGTTGGACCTCTTCTCTTTTGATCATGTGTTCTAAGATAATTAAGTGAAACAAACCTGTAGCACTGTGTGTTACAATACATGTAATACGCATAACCTTGCTTCCATCGTGTGTGACGCCCAAACACAGGTGACAGTACAATTGTGTCTCCGCTGTTGATTGGTTCGCCTTTCTTCTTATTCCAAGCAATGATGTGGAAACCAACTCTAGGACAGTAGTGCCAATGGCTGTTTGTCATGTAACGGCCTGGACAAGTGCTACGCTTACAAGCCGTGCCGTGACTGCACATTAACCACGTGATGTAACTGGTGTGAGCCCAACGTAACGCTATGGTGTCGCCATTGTTAATTGTAGGAAAACCACGAGCTAAGCAAAAAAGGAATACGGCTCCCAGTTAATAACATTTTTCGATAACTCTCTTTTCTTGTCTAAAATTTCGCGACAGTCACGTACAAATAGGAGGAGAGGAAGGAAGGCATTGAAGGCAATTGCACAGGTATTTAAGCGTAAGTGCGGTTGGGTTGTCGTGTTCCCGTCCACAACTTAGTAAAATTTTGTTTGCTTTCAGACTTGAGCAGTAAACAGAAGTATAAAGAGGTAAGTTTGTAGGTGAATTTTTGTTTTACCTCATTTAACTTCGTCTTTTTGTAACTAAGGAGTTTAAGGCCGACTTTCATCTGATTAATTTCTAATCTAGAACAGGGTCAGGTTCAATGTGAAGCTCTAGCCGCTCATCCCAACCAAAGTTCTGGGTGAGTAATTTCGCCTGAAATAACTTGTTCGTCAAATGATAAACCCCAATGAAGAAACTTATTAAATATGTCGGCACCAGTCTACCGAGAAGCGTTGAAAAACGTTGTTACATGAAGATGTAACAACAATTAATTAACAAAATGATTCATACCGGACAAATTTAACCAACTAAAGTATAATTTTAAGAGTAGCTGAATGCGTTTCGGGAGGAAAATAAATGTTCCTAAAACACGTATACATTTATCTAGGCAACCCCGACTTGGATAAATGAACGTACGTTTCTAAGGCTAAGCGTTCTTATGTTCCTTACATTTGTATTGGTTTTCGTATCACAACAATTGAATGCTAAAAATTTAACTGTTTCTTTTTTAGTAAAAATGAAGAACATAGCGGTTCCTTAAAATAAGCGCGTAAGGTGATGTTAGAAAGTGATGTAGCTATATGCTTGTGTAGATATATAGTTAACTCTCGTTATAGCGGACACCCTGCATGGGGACCGTCATTTAGTGTCCGTAATAGCGGGTTGTCCGCTAGGCAAGAGCTGACTATATTAAGGACAACCCGTTATTACGGACACTGTATGACGGTCCCCAGGGTGTCCGCTATAACCGGAGAGTTGACTGTACTAGGAAAACAAAACAAATAGTAAACTAAAAGACAATTTAAATACCATAAGCTGAATAAGCTCGATTGTATTGGTAGTAAGAGCTCATTCCAAACGTCCCGTTAAGAACACCGAGGATCAAAATGGAGATCAGAAATATCAAACGAGCCATTTTCTGATTCTTCTTATCTTTTTCACTGGCGTCTTCTTGTAGATCTTGCCAACTTGCCTGTTTGTGGCTCAACTGAAAAAATGATTAACTATGGTAAGCTTCGTATATTTATAATTCCTAGCTACAAAGCTGAATAAAAAAAGCAAATAATAATAATCGATCTAAAATTACGATTCCGCTTTCAATATGTATACTCAGGTACAAGAACGCCAGACACGTTAACTTTATCTTTAAAATTTTAAATTTTGTGGAAAATTGGCAGAGAGCCAAGATTTCTCTTTTCAGCCTCACTTTTATTCCCCAAAAAATTGATAACTAGAATAAAATTAATTCACTCGAAGCGCACAATTTTGCATGAACTTAGCACAACCGATTTTTTTGAAAACTTTTAAGAACATTTTGACACTCATCTTTTAAGGTACTCAGTTACTATATATTTATTTAGTATGAACCTACTAACAGTCTAACACGCATCCTGTATTCTGATTGGCTACTCTACTAGAGCTCTATTAGTGATAGCCTACTAGTAGGGAAAAAAGGTGGCGGATCAAAATAGTAATGAACGCAGTTTTGCTATAATATGAGAGGATTTCATCAATATTTTGATTTATACATCATTTTTTGACCGATTATCAGGTTTATACTAAAATAATTAGACCTCTCGGCCTCATGGACTACGAGTTTAAATAGCCCTTTCGGCCTACGGCCTCTTAGGTTATTGACTCGTAGTCCATTCGTCCTCGAGGTTTAATTGTTAAATATCCTGTATTCGACTGTACGCGGCAATCCAAACAATCTGAACGACGGTTCCAAGAGCGCCGAGTATACCGACGGCAATCCGAAGGCTCTTGAACGATGGCCCGAAGTAGCTCCAAGAATACCATGGACAGTAACCAAAATCAGGAAAGCTGCTTGGCAAACACGTGGTTCTTAAATCTGCTCTTGTTACGCTCGAGTAAGAATAACAGCTAAGTTTTCATGCATTAGCTATAACATAAAATAATATTTATTGCTTCATTTTAAGAAATGGTGTAAAAAAAACTTTTCTAAATACCTGAGACTTTTACAGACGAGCACTTTTCAAGTCTGACAAATTTTTATGTGCCGAGAAATTTTCTTTGGCAAATATTAATACTCGTGTGTGCGTGCAACAAATTTTCTACGGCAAATCCGTCATGCGACAATTATTTTTTGGCCGTCTGTTGCCATTAACAATTTTCTTGCAACAAATAATGTAGTCTCCGATATATAAATAATATAGACTCCAGCGGAAAGAATAAGCGGGAACTGCACCTAGCGATGAACAAATAACGTTTCAGTCATTTGCTCTATAATGTCAAATATATTTCATGAATACAAAAAAACGATTTCTTGCTTTAGTAAAAACTATACTTATGCAATACGAGTATTCCAAGAAGCACTTACTGCAACTTGTCGCTTAATTAGTGGACTCGTCCGTGGACCCCTCAGCAACGTCAAAAGACACAAAGTTGTGCAGGCAATCTAGATCAGGAACCTCAAACAAGATGGTGGAAGCCTTTAATGACTTTTTCCTGTGAGTTTCGAAATTTGTGTCAGAAATAATTGCCAAATTTATGTCGCTTCTATTTTTTATCTCACACTATTTGTCATATTTTCTTTGTTGAGCGTACAGACGAACACAATTTGACATTTGTTACATTTTTTTCTACGACAAATGCATTTGTTGCATTAAAATCTAGCACGTCAGCTTTTGAACGAATGCATTTGTCATAGAAAAATGTGTCAAATTGACGCGTTCAAAGGTGCGCAAAAACATTTGTCACAAAAATTTGTCACATAAAAATTTATAACTATTTATCGCCTGGGAATCAGGAACGATTTTACACACGTGCGACAATTGGTATAACAGGAGAATTTTAGAGGCTTGGGAAATCAACACCTCAAAAAAAAACCCTCGACCGTGATGATGGCCTAGAGAGTACTTGCATCTTGCTCTGAAGGACAAAAGAACATGAATAATTAACTTTTAGACAAAAGATACAAGTTTTAAAATCACTTTTTGCATATATTTCTAGTTCACTTTCCCTGAAGAAGGCTGGAGACCAGCCGAAACGTTGGAAATTTTAAGAATACTTTCTTAACAACGTTTTAACCAGAGTATAACAATTTTTATATATATTTTATATCTTTACACATATTTATCATATACTTACTTCGATATTTACATAGTAGATCGGTAAAATATAGAGCGTATCAGCCACCCATATCAATCACACGGGGTGATATCAAAAACAGCCAATCATAGTGCACTATTTTCATATCATCACGTGTGATTGATATGGGACTTTTCCCGCGGTTGAAACAACTTGTCAACTGATCTACTTCGTTGATGATTGAGAAAGAATCTCACTAAGTATATGATAAAAAGAAAATTACATGTCCCCTTGGAGATACGAATTTTATCTTCTTGTGTTGAATATGTTTCATTTGTTCGCTGCGCTCACTCGTGAGATATATTTTCAACTCTCGAAGATAAAATTCGTATCTCCCCGCAGCCATGTAATATCCTCTATTTATTACGTATAGATATGAGTGTTTTACTGTAAAATACGCCACTTGTAGATTTCATATGAAACTACATCCGGGATACCAGTAACATATTTTCCATATCCTCACTAGTGAAGATATCGCTGACGTCATTTTTTTTGTTTTCCCATCTTTTTTGTCCAGTTTTTTTTTTCTATTTTCAAAACACTCATATCTATGTAATAAAAAGAAAATTACACGTTCATATGAAGTTTATCTTCTCTTGGAAAAAAAAATTCACTCGTTCGCTGCGCTCACTCGTGCGCGTTAAATATTTTTACCACTCGAAGATAAACTTCCTATGTTCGCGCCACCGTGTAATATCCTCTGTAGAATACCCCGCAATTGTCGTTAATATAATTCTGAGCATTTGTTTTTGGAAAACAACGAATGAGCAGAATAAATCATCATGTCATTACTGACTGTTGTGGGGTATTCTATAGTTGTACCACTTGGACAGTTCAGTCCTTCTTAAGTTCTACAGGCCCACGCAGCAGCTAGTCATTACTGACAGTTGTGGGGTATTCTATAGTTAAACCACTTGGACAGTTCAGTCCTTCTCAAGTTCTACAGGCCCACGCAGCAGCGAGTTTGTTTCGTGAGAGAGAACAAAAGTAATACACCTCAATAAAATCAAATTATCGCCTGGTTAGCCCAGTTGGTAAGGTGCCATGTCTATAGTGCGGGAGGCTCGGGTTCGATT
The DNA here is from genome assembly GCA_025331085.2 of Zoanthus sociatus. Taxonomy (NCBI): domain Eukaryota; kingdom Metazoa; phylum Cnidaria; class Anthozoa; order Zoantharia; family Zoanthidae; genus Zoanthus; species Zoanthus sociatus. The sequence goes on from JAOBAY020033573.1 coordinate 9,493, forward strand.
CTCCGCCGGACCAACACTCAGGGTCTTAAAATAGTTGAAGAGAAGGTGCTGCCTTTGCTCTAACATCTGCACATGGTTAGACGTTCACGTCTTCTAGGATAAGGACGTTAAACCATAGGCCCTCGGAGACATATCTGTGTTTATGTGTGTGTGTCTGTCATGTGAAAGGTCTCCGTCAAACTTAGAGTGGTAGAGATGGTGTCCCCAACTAGTAGGGCTTTGGCCAGCTAAATAAACTTGACACCTAAATGAAGTCTTTATTAATTAATATTGTTATTATTATTGTTATTATTATTATTATTATTATTATTATTATTATTATTATTATTACTACTACTACTACCATTACTATTTATTAGTAAATCTAAACCACCTGCAAGACTCAGTCAGTTGCATCCGATATGTATTGTTGGTGGTTTATATCTACAGATGTGTATATGATGACTGCTACGCTACTGAGTACAAAATATGTCTGGTCAGCCCAAAAACTGGACGGGAATGGTTGATTCAATTGTTATTATATCTTTGTCTTCCGACCACAAAGTCCCCAGTTCGATCCCGGTTCTACCGAGATTTAAGTATCTATGCGACCTCTATTCCGCAGAAGCTGATTCTGGGTCGGTAAATGGGTACTAGCGTCTGCTGGGAGCTAACCTGCGATGGATTAGTGTCCCATCCAGGGGGAGTCAAAGACTTTCATCCGCTTTACACTTAAGAAACTGGCAATAAGCGCTGGCTCAATGGTTACTGGGCTCGTAGAGCTTCATAATTTATAATATGACAATAATAATATTGATAATAATATAATGATAATGATAATAACAATGATGATGATGATGATGATGACAATGATAATAATAACTTTATTTAGGTGTCACGTCTTATTTAGCCGGCCAAAGGCCTACTAATTGGGAACACCATCTTTACCACTCTAAGGTGGACGGAGACCTTTCACATGACAGACGGCATACACACATAAACACAGAAGTCTCCTACGATTTTACGTCCTTATCCGATAGGACACGAAAGTCTAACCGTTTGCAGATGTTAGAGCAAAGGCAGCACTTTCTCCTCAATTTTTTTAAGACCTTGAGTGTTGCTCCGGCGGGGAATCAAACCCAAGCCTTCCGCACGATAGACTTGAACCTTACCAATTAGGCTAACCAGGCGGTGCACACGGTTTAACTTCATAATTGAAGAGGGTGAATAACTGTAGTCTTATTTAAGACTATTATGCAGTACGTACTGGTAAAATACCAGCAAGGAGAAGGTCATAATATGATACATGGAGAATCATGATGATTTGCTTACCCATGATCAACAAGGCGAACATTTACAATATTGGTATTTGTTACTGTTGTTAAGGGGCGAACTATTAGAAGTTGGTGGAAGAAGGTGGCAATTTCCTTACAAAAATTCTTGAAAGCTAAAATGCCCGTTTATGTCGTTCACCCACTGCAGAGCCTGATACAAAACAAAATTGCCACCCACCTACACCAACCCCCAGCTCCAATTTCCAATTGTTCTACACTAAGTTTGCATTAATAAGTTAATTACGTCTAACATTATCAGTTCTTTTCCCGCTGCCATGGAGATTTTTGAAACAAGGAAAAATATTTGAATTGGGAATGCCAAAAATTAATTTGATCCAACAATAATAAATCTTACAGATCTAATAAATTATGGTAATTTATTCGGCAATTTAACCGCAAATCAACTAACTCGACTGAACACTCTATCTACTCTTGAGACTGTCAGCATTGGCAAAATACCAACGAAGAGAAGGACAGAATATGATACAAAGAAAATCATGATGACTTGCTCAGCTATATCAGCAAGGCAAACTTAAGGAGCAGACTGTTAAAAAAATCCGAAAAACTCAACTTAAGAAATCATTTGACAAATGCGATGCATTGAAAGACATTTCAAAACGCACTTCGTTACTGTAGTGAAAAAGAAATAAAACAATATAAAACATCCTCGTGCAACGTTTGTAACTCCGTTTTTAGCCTTGACATTTGAAATTGCAGCATGGAGGCCACACTGTTTAACCTTCGGTTACCTCTAGTTTCACTTGTAGATCAAAGAAAGTGCCGCGTAGTATTCAAATTATTTTATAAATGCTTCTGTCATTGTGGGTGACTATGTGATAGCATTCATGATTTTTTTTTAAACGTCTCTCGGCGGGCTTTATAACGTATCCAACATGTTCTTTAGAATTCTCATTTAAACATGAAAACAAAATTCCATCAGTTCTGTAGAATCAACGGCGTTGTGTCCCAAATACTTGATTTCACCCTATCTAGCCTGGGGAGGAAAGGGATGGGGGTTGGTGATTCAACCCCCTTCCAGTTGGTTTTTTGGCCCTAACTTCTGTACGGTTCAGAGAGTATTAATCAATTAATATGCTATGTATACTGTTACCATGGTAACCAAGAAATGAATGGCTATTTTTGCAGTTTTAGTTATTGTGATTTTTAAAAATGTTTTTACACTCTTAAATTGGTAATTTTAATAAAAACCTTAGAAACTGCAAAACAAAACTTGATTTATCGAAATTTTTGCTATTTGATAAAGTTATGTTAGAAATGTTGCATTATGGGCAAATTATCAACACTTTGAAAAAAGATTCCCTAAATACGTTTTTCTGTACATATATTCACTATATGTTGCTATAAAGGAGGCTATCCCCTTATTTTCTTGTATGCAGTACTTTTACTAAAAATATTGAAAAGCGACCGAGATATAGAAGTTTGTTCTTGTTGCCATGGACAACGGCTCTCTTAACATATTTATGTTGTAGCTTTAGACGACTTCTTGCAAAGTTCCAAGCAATTCACGTGAGATAATGAAGATATATAACATAAGTTGACTATTTAGATTTCCCATCCGATCATTTTGCCAAGATGATATGATATAAGAGGTTGTAAAAAATGGTTTATTTATGAAACAGTTCTAAAAGGAAACATTGTTAAAAATGATGACGTCACAGGTTATACAGGTCACCTGATTAATTGGTCTGTTCATTTTTGTCTGTTTAAAACTTATTTTATTACACGTTATTTGAAACAAAAGTTTTATTGAAATTATGTTATATTTTAACGAAAGAGACAAATTATTGGATTCCTTATGGATTAGCTGATGAGGTCATCAAAAAGAGAATATTTGTGTAAGTACCGTTTACTTTTTATCATTCAACAACGAACTTTACGTTTTATAAAGCTACAATAAAGCAGAAAATTTGTTACTGTTTTGCTTCTCTCAAGCAGCAAACTGCAGCAAAACATAAAATATAAAATGTTGAGCTTGTAGAAAGCTTACCGTTAAAAACAGAAACACCCCATTTTGTTCGTTTATTAGTAGTATTTGGAACAGAATCGTCTCTGATTATTTTTAAAACCACATCTTTTTCTATTGTCGGGCACCTTAAGCTGTCGGCAAGAGCAAAGGTATATGTTTTTTTTCTGCATGATGGAGCCGTAATATGTTCACAGATTATGTTCGCAAATATACCGGAATCACGTGATCGATTTTGACCAATTGCAGGCGCGGATTTTTTGCCGTGAATGAAGGTTGCTTCTTTTAAATAGTCTTAGACAATATCTAAAAACTGAATTAAAACTGTTTTAGAAAACTTCTTCTGAAAAATAATGTGATACGTATGTATGCTTATCGTGTAACATTTGCATATTGTTATGATGACAGCCATGCCATGTTGAAATCGTCCACTTCTATCATTTTCTGTTTAATTCCAATCCTCTGCAACCACACCATTCCTGAAGATTTCACATGCACTGATCAGTTATATGCCATCATAATCATAGATTTTAGAAAAACAGTAATATGCTGGCAAGGAGAATTACGAAAAGCCAGAACGTTTATAAGGGGTGGTCTCCCTAGTTAAAGTTAGAAGTAAACCATAAATTACTGTACACGTTATTATTGCGCTGATCGTGACTAATTCAATTAAAAACGTCTTATTTTTAGTCCAAGGCTGAATGTTCTTAAACATGTTTGGGATTTTAGGGGCCGTTTACATGAATCCGGGTTGGCTGCCAACCCGGATCAGGTCGACAACCTGGGTCAATCCTTCTCCGGTCAAACGCCTGTAACTGTTTGCAGGAACCCGTTGTCTGACCCGGGTCAATCTTTCCTTCTTGGCGGGTAACCCGTTTCCATACCTGGGTTGACCCGTCTCGGGTAATGTAAACACGACTCCACTTAACCCGGCTCCATGTAAAGTACTAGTGGTTGTGAATTTGAGCTTCGGTCAGAGTCTTCAAAATGGCTTCAACAACAACAACAACAATATTTATTTCAGTACCATTTTTTACAATTTATAATTTGCAGTTATAAAATATAAAAGAAAAGAAAAAAATATACAGAATTTTGGTACTTAGCGAACTACATTAGCCAGAGGCTAGACTAGACAGTAAGCTAAATATTTTCAAATTGGTTTTTGTTAAGTCAGGGAACCGAAGGGAAGACTGAAAAATATAAAATAAATAAATAAATATCAAATAAATAAATAGATAAATAAATAGCAATTTCTTAATTAATATTTGTAAAAAAATACATACAAAAGATAATTGTATCAGTAAGGCAAACAGTTTGGAGGACAATTTCCGCGCTTCTTTCATTATTTATTTATAAAATTGTCATGTCTGTTTGCATGCGTTCATCATGAC
>JAOBAY020033636.1:0-23967 GCA_025331085.2 Zoanthus sociatus
CCCCCCCCCCCCCCCCCCCCCCCCCCCCCCCCCCCCCCCCCCCCCCCCCCCCCCCCCCCCCCCCCCCCCCCAAAAAAATCAATATCATCTATTGTGGATTTTTTCTGGAATAACCCAATTATAGAATGCAGCTACAACATTTGTGAGACATTGCAGTTATTGTGATTCAATGATGCAAAGCAAAAAAAAAATTAACTCTACTTCCAAATAAAAATTGGGCCAAATATGTAAGTTTACTTTGTAATTTTTAACATAAGGCAAGGTGAATATACTGTACAAGTATGCTGAGAACTGTTTACACAAAAAACACAAACTTAACCTTTCTAGATGAGTTAAATATGTGTCCTTGTGTAAATGGTTCTCCTCAGGTTACAAGCTAAGAAATGTAATGGAAAGTTAGCTTGTCCAAGTTAACTCGGCTAGATGGGTGACCTTTCATATAACAGGGCCAATTATATTCAAGCGGTTTTGAGTTCATGCAAAGAACAAATACAAGGGCAGTCTTGAAGGAAAGTTTCAATTAAAGTGGTGTGGGGAATGAGAACAGTTTTAGAGGTAGTTACATATAAATGTTTTCTCTTTACTACATAAAAATGTTAGAAGCAATAAAAACTGTGAGTAGACACCTTCATTGTTTTAAGTGTCATAGTTGTCAGTCTTTAAAGCCAAAGTAGTTTGTTTGAAGAAGATATGTTATAATGTTATAATTATTAGAATTTTAAATAAGGTTAGTTTGGTCTTTATAACATTACTTTTAAACACTTGTGGCTATACATGTAAACTTTTAAAAAAATAACGATCACTGAAGCAAGTAAAAGTGAAGTCCTGGGTTGCCTTCATGTAATTTATTCATTGATTTAAATGAGTTGCTTAGTAGAAGTATTTGCAGGGGCAGAACCAGGAAATTCAGAAAGAATGGGAAAAGGTGCAGGGACAGGGGTGGTGGTCAAATGAATTGAAGAGTCAAACAATATATAAAACAGGATAAAACTACCTAGATGTATAAAGTACAATTCTCATGCAGTTTTAGACTATATTTGTGTATTTCAGGATTGTAGTAATACCTAAAACAATCAGGTCTGCCAAAGGGGAACCATGAACCCCTCACCCCCTTTCCCTAGATCTGCCTATGAATGGCATTGGGCCAAAAAAAATTTAGGATTATTTTCAAAATTGTTTTGAATTGCAAAAAAGCTGAAAACACATGTAAAATTAATTCTAATTTTTACGAGGAGGCATGCAATTGCATTAGTTTCAGACATCAAGGGCAAAATTCTTTGTGCACTTTCTTTGAAACCAATAAAGGCATTGTTTGACTTCCCTTGCTGCTGCCCACTTCTGACATATGCTTAGCCAAATATAATTTGTACTATTTATGGCATTTTCATTTTAACTATAGAAACCATGATTACATTAAATCTTGAATAGAAAATTTCTCTTTTGGTTTCTTGACTCTTTACAATTGAATTACCCTTAAATTTTGGGCCGTCTCAACAGTTAATCTAGTTTTAATTTTAAAACTTTCAGAGCTCGTCACATGCTGTCGAGCCTAGTGAGTCAAGTCAATTATGATAAAAATTGGAAAGTATAATGTCAGCATATTCTGTCAGATTGCAAATTGAAAACAAACTTTCCGTCAGTACTAGATGTTAAGAAGCTGTAAACATCGGCGTACTTAAATATGCGTTATTTAATCAGCTCGCACCTTAAAATAATTGCAAGAAAAAGCTCTTTTCCCAACTTCAACAGAGATTTAGCATATATAATACGTCGATCTTCAATGTTTCGACTTAAATGCATCATTAATCGTACGGGTGTCACAATGTCGATAATTTTCTGTCAACTTCGCATAATCATCGTATCACGAAAACATGAGTCAGAATTGTAGGCGGATATGATATTATTATAAAAAATAGGAGAAGCAGAGAATCGATAACAACAAATAACAAATCACTAAGTTATGCAATACGGTACGTAGTGAAGATGCAAAATTTGAATGCATTTATAATGTCAACAGCGTCAAAACAGCAGTCGCTGAAACACACAAAAACTACCTAACTTCTTTACTACAACCTATTTCTAAGTACTTACCCTTATAAACGGCAGTCGTTCTAGCAAAACTGTTACCCAAGGAGTGGCGACTACATAAAATACTCCTGCGACTGTAGGATATAAGCCTTTTAAAGCACTCATAAATAACATATACGGTGCAGCTAACTGCAATAGTCCCATAATTGCCATCTTCCAGTAACTTCTAATGTCTTTAAAATTTGCCAGAAATAATCTTTTCATTTCATCTGATCGATAGGACCAGGCAACGAGCATTATTACGAATAAAGCAACGCTTCCGGGAGTTTGTAGCAGAAACACAAGACTCGGTGATCTAAAAGACTTTACCGCAAAATATAAGGCCGTACAAAACGTTCCTCGAATGACACCGAGAAAAATGAAGACAATAAGGCTTGCTGTTGTGAATTCCGTACCTGATGATGGCATTATTTTTTAAAAGTAACCGCTTCTGTGGGATCTTTTCAATTCTCTGCTTCTGAAAACATCCGGCTGATAAGACAATTACCCAGGAGTGACTGCGTACTACGCTAACACCATCGTTACTGGGTTGCCTGTGGCAAACTAGTCTTTGTTATAGGGCTGCCTGTGGCAAACCAAAGTCAAGATGGCAAACTAATAGCCCTATATCACGTTTGTTTGAGCCAGTTCAAAATTAATATTATTGCAATTTAAACGGCAGATATGGAAAGAGCAGGTTAAAATTAGTAAGTACCGAAAAATTCGTTTTCTTATCACAAAAATTGTGGTAGTAATGAAGATTTTAAAAACAAAATTTCATACGAAATTTTAAAAGAAAATGTATGAAAATTTGCATGGAATCGAGGTTAGGAGGGCTCGCTCCCTCTCTTCATTATTAATTTTGAACTGACTCAAACAAGCGTGATATAGGTCTATACAGTAGCCAACTGGCTTGCCTCCTATCAGTAGGGGTTTTTAATTGAGTCATGTTTGTGTTAAACTCGGAGATATTAGCTTTACAGCTACTCCAGAAATCCGACTATAAATATCTAGAGTATTTATTATTTATTCATTTATTTACTAATAGGATATACATTGCAAAAGGCGCTGTTGTACAACCAATTTTTCCGACATTACAATATATTATATGTGTTATACACTGCAGCATTAACCTGATAACAATATAAGAGGTAGAACTTAAGTTATACAATATTTGTATATGGCTCTACTTGCAAAGTATCTAGTTGCATAACAGGTTGCAGAGAGGAAAGCTATATCCAAAAATTCTTCCGAAGATTGTTTAGCTGTGTTTTCTTGAGAGTTTGACAAAACTAATTTCAAATATTAACAATAGATTATACCATTGTTATAATCCAGTTCTCGGTTGTGTAATGGTTAAGTTCTAATAAAGCGATAACGAGATACTGACACATAAAATTTGAGACATGAGATTGCGATGATCATTTGTTTTATTAATATTAACCTCAGCAAAAAAGTGCAAATGACAAATTGTTATAATGGACAGGTGATGATCGAACATGACAGTTGGCGGTTTTGAATGAGAGAGAATATTCAAGTTCTCGTCAACAATCAAGCTTGTTTTATCCTAGCTTTATCGTACTTTCGATGGGTGTGTCCACCCCCTACCTTACCAAGAGTATCAAAGTCAGATGGCATTCCTGAATTGAAGGCTGGACCTATTCCTGATGGGTCAGCAGGTGTCTTGGTTCTCTGAGCTAATAGCTTGCACAAATGTTCGTACCAGATATCTGTTACCTATACAAGGAGCAATGAACAACGGCTTGAACAGGGAAAATCAAACGTCTTAGTGAGACGACTCACGGATACTGCACTCGAATAGTTCTAACTGAAAGTTACTAAGACCAAAACTAGCATCCTCCGTGACAGACAACTAAGTCAATATTCGTCTCAATGAGTGAAAGTATCATTCCAGATTTCCCTCTGCTTTTCTCAGTTCGGCTTTAAATTTTCGAACGAATATGCATTGATGATAGCAAACAATTAAACAAAGTTCTCAAACGAATCAAGGAATAGAACTCAAGATTGCTTGAACGGTAATAGAAAAGGAGAACAAGTTTACGTAAACTGGTAAACATTGCGGATCGATCGAGACACTTTATTTACAAAACGACCGCACAAATGAAGCAAGCCAGAAGATTCGCAAAATTTTATGCAAATGAGAAAGTCCCAACTATAACTTAAAAAGCAAAAACCACTCAAACTCTACTCTTCAAAAAAAACTAGGTCCGCTCTTGGATCCTCTCTCCACACGCATTGCCTGTGGTATGTTTTGCGGGCATACACCAACCAAGCTCCCACATGCATGTGGTGGGAGTTAGCCTTAAAGCAGTTTTCTGAACTCGCCCTTGTAGCTTCATTGCTTATGGCTGAAAAGCTATACCGTGCTGATGAGTCCCAACAAGGACGAAACAGCTGTACACGGTTGCTCCAGTTACTTGCTTTGTTGTTACTCGGGTGAAGCTGGTTGTGCGCATGCGTGCAGGTTCTGGCCAAACCGTGGAGTAGAGTTTGAGTGGTTTTTGTTTTTTAAAGTTTTACTTTTTAGAGATAGTTTGGTTTTAAGGAGAGCTATATGCAAGAGCTTCAAGTAACAGTAGTGATAAGTTGTCATTGGCGATTTACCAAATGGAAATATTTTTTGTTATATATTTTATACTAACATTTATTGATAAAAATTAAATTTCAAAAGAGTTTGAAACTCAACGAAAAAAGAACCGACTTACCTGTTCATCTTTAAATGTTGATTTTATCTCGTTTATTTTAAGTGCGAGTTGAACTGAAAGAAATGTTGCATGATTTAACCGTAGCTAGAAATATTTGTTGATTCCAACCCCTTCGCATAGCAATTATCAGTTGTCCAATCTTTTATTCAAAATGTCAAAATTCATTAATAAAGCTTCAATGTAAAAAACATAAGAGATTCTCTTGAAGGAAAACAAAATGTTGAGACCGTGCAACTGTCCTATAACATCAGATTTGGGTTGGCAATGACCTGATTCTTTTAATTGTTTCGAGGACTGAACGAAAAATTGAAATTTTTTGGTTTTGCATGCGATTGCATTGAAAACATCCAATTATAATATCAAATTTATGTTTCACTTGTCTTCCTCGAGATCCTCGAATTCACAACCATTAGAATAGCTCTCGTTTGTTCTATCGCTTCCCCCGCTTTCGTCCGCCATCTTGAAAACAACTCGGAACAGGAAATAAGAAAAAGTGATGACGTCATTACTGAAAATTGGTCTCTTATTTTTCCAAATGGTCAGCTACGTTATAAATATCTTTTTTCTCCTGCAAGTGCATCCGGCAACAAGTACTACTTGTGAAAAGACTTTCTCCATAGCAAGACGGGTAAATTAATCACATGACTGCGTGAAAAGTTGGCGTAAAAACGATTCAACCATCTTACCGACTAAAACACCAACAATGACCGTACAGATAGACTACGGCAGTTGAATGTAGCTAATGGATTTATCCAAAGAAACGACAACAAAAAGATAAACTTTTACAACAAATTACCTGCATCATGCAAAGCTCTGAGTAAACAAACTTAACTTGTTTAATTCTTATCGTTGTTACTATATAATGTGTTTTGTTATCATTATTAATGGACAACAACTGACATCAACTGTTAAAACATTAAAATAATTGTATGAATTGATTTATTTCCTCTCGACAAGATATGGATGGTGCGGCTTGATCACACCTTGCACAAAAATTTTCAACTAAACTACGATCATGTATCACCTGTAGTTACACATTACATGTACTATGATCAGTATTTGCGTGTGAAACCTTGTTATAGTAATACATATGTCATACTCCCGGCGATCAAATAGTGCTTTATTAATGAAAATCTTGTATAGCCAGGTTAATTTGGGTTCGTCATCTCTACAAGACAAGATTATTTGCACGACAATGTAGCTTACATAGCGCAACCTCGGATGTTATACAACTCTTGTGGTAGAGATTAAACTAAATAAACTAAATACTCTATTTAACGTCAATAGCGAAGGAAGTGGTTTCTCATTTTTCCTAGCCAAAGGCTAATGTTTACATAATCTATCGACGGCTCAGATCTTGGCGTGGAAGCCGAATTTGCAGAGGGAAGAAAACCGGGCTCCCGGAGAAAAATCCTCGGCGTCAGATTGAGATCCACAAATCTCAGTCCACGTGCGGATTCGATCTCGGGTCGTAGAGGTGGAAGATGTAACTGATGCATGATCACTACGCTAAACTGACTCTCGTTTAAAAATTTCAATCTAAAGAGCAAATTTAAACCACAACATATACACTTTAACATAACAAACTTCAACGGGACTTCTAAGAAAAAGTTAATGGAATTGAAACTCAAAACGCTTAATGGGAAGAAATGTATAGAAATGTTGAAAAAACCTAATCAAACTGTGAAACCATTAACGCTTGTAGAATCACTTGTTATTCCCAGGATGATACACGTGCTTTAAGGCCAGAAAGAGGAGATTGGAAACTAGCTCCAATACCTCGGTTACAGTTAGAACAGAGACACCAATCCAAAGGCCCAACTGGCCGCCTATATCGGCAAGAAGATTCTCAATCTGTCAGAGAGGAATGATGAGATATCAATTAATACGAGAAAAGAAAAATATCAAACGGATCAAACATAATACAACACAAACAAAATAAAACCAAACCATGCAATACTAAAGGGTAAAAGACTGATATGACTGCTCTATTTTAAAATAGAGGCGCACGCCGAGCGCAGGCCACACAATGAATGATAAGTTTTAATATTGCATGGACAGAAACTTCGCCATTTCTTAAGTGTTTCTAGCCAAACCAAAGCTAAAAATGTCGTTACCTTTAATATATATATAATAGTATAATCATCTTCTAAAACTTAAAAACATAAAAAATATGACGATAGCAATATTTACAAAAATGCTAGGACTTTTTTTTTTGGAAGCCCTACAGCAGTTCATAAGCTTTTAAAAATGTTTAAAAATGGAATATAAATGTTTTCGCAGCTCAGAATACTAAATTTTGGAAGTGAGTGACACAACAGTTGATAAAAATTTAATAAGCGAGCTAGACGTCCCGCCACCAAAGACTGGGGGTGTTTGAAAGAAGTCAAGAACTTAAAAAAAAAACAAGCGGGGAACGTTTATTTGGCGCCCAGTAATACAAAGCAATAAATTTAACGCAATGTAACCATTAAAACACAACAGAACAACGCTATACAAAGAATACAAATGAACACAAAGAAACTTTTAAACCGCATTGGATAACAGTGAAGTACAATACAACAGAATACATTTAGCTTACAGCACAGAATAACACAACACTGCACAAATTAAAATAATTCACTTAATTTAATTTTCAAACCACATATTTAGTACAACAAAACTCACTGACTACTCAATACAACCAATATAGTGTGCACGTAAAGCACTGATATAAATATAAAACATTACATTACGTCATACAGTACATGACAACACAAAACAAAGTACTACAATACAATACAGAGCCATAAGGCCATAATCAAATTATAAGGCTTATAATCAATTATGAAGCCCAGCGTTCATAACACCTCTCCTTACATACCGTATATCCTTCCTGGTATATGACTTTCTCCACACTGAAATCCTCATAGAAAATGTTCAGTCGCAGAAAGTTTTCACTTTGGGAAAAATTCAAATAAATGTACAACTAGATTGCAACAGCGTACTACTGCATGTATTTTCTAGTTTCCAGTATAAGAGAAAAGGAAGCTGCGAGCAGGAGCGATGGGTATCGATTGTAGAGACCAAGAAGGCATGGTTTTTGCATTTGTTTTCGAGTGTATAGATTTCGTTAAAAGAACACAAACTAGGAGGAAATGACTAAACTTTAGGGATAGTTAGTTAGTATTTACAAAACATTCTATTTAAAGAATCCTTACAAATGAACTGGAACGCTATGTTTTATAGCTAGAGTTTCATGATCAATATGCTACTTTCACAGTCATGCGCAGTGTGTGTATCCCACTGTTTAGACGAACCACTGGTCAACAAATCTCACGGAATCCCGTGGCTCTGACAATCAATGGAAATAAACACTGTACACGGTTAGGAAAAGACCATAAAAAAAAAGAAAAAAAATCATTACATCCAGAAAACCGTGAGGATTTTAAGACATTTGGCCTGCCCAAACAGTGGAAAATATACACAGTGCGCATGATTGTACACAAGTATAGCATTGTTGTGTATTTAAAAACAAAGTCATTTCAATGATTATATATCATAGCAGTTAATATTTTAAAAAAATAATTTGCCTCATTGCAGCTTCATGGTTGATTTGAAGAACCTGCAGATATCTCTCATTCTAAGAAAACATGAGAATTGAAACACATTCTGGTCAACAATAAACATAACCTTAATAATTAGTAATGGTGAGGACTGAGTGCGGAGTCCAATTCGCTAAAAAACCTAATGTTGTGATTGATGAATTTAGCTGAAAATACTTAAAATGATTAGCTCAAGAGACTGTCCTGTTATAGGTGTCGGAATGCAGGTGTCCGATTACAGCCAACTGTCTGATTTCACTGTCCGATAAAAATATGCAGATTAATTAGTGTAAAATACAGCAGTTTTTACACCGATCACATTTGAGGAAATAGTAATGACTGTAATTAACAATATAATAATATTTGCAATATATTAATATGTATAATAATAGTAATATTAAATACAACTTACTGACCCAAGAGATAGGTGTCCTTTTGGAGATTTGTATTTCATTCTCATTTTCATCTAAAATAGAATTGTTTGAAAGTCATTTTCATCTGTTAGCCTAATTCTGACCTATGAACGTTTTCAGATAAACGCCTTAGACGGCTGAAAACTTAGACAATAAATTTTATCCAAAACAAAAAAAAACAGTAAGATGATATTGTCAATTTGAAAGGTCGATTGCTTTTTACATTGTTTTACCTTTCCAGCGGAGCTCGTGTTTGTTGCTGTAGCAAGGAGAACTGAGCTATCAATTGATATTGGCCAATTTGCTGATCATCTTTGGTAAATACTGTGTAATGTAGGTTACTGTACATTGGCCATTAGACATTATATCTAGCTTATCTGTCGTTCAAGCGCATTTTAAGTAACTAAAAAACGTTAATAATTAAAAAACAAAGATTTTCTAATGGTGTAGGCTCTATAACTGTACAAGTAAAAACTTATTACCTAAGAAAACTTTCAACCCCTTGAAATAATCTATTCTCATTTCTAGCCTCAAAAAGCTATTATCATGATTATTTATCACTTCTCACCTGGTGCATTGTGGACCATTGGGAGTTTGACACTGTGTATCGAAATGCGTTGTCTCTACAAAATTACAAAGTTTGAAAAGGTTAAAGTTAGAAAATGGCAATATTGTTTCTACCGTAGCTTGACCAGTAATACTGATGATTCCAGTGTTAAAACACCTAGGATTTTGTTTTTAACAAACATAAAATGCTTTTTATTTTTTTCATTTTATATGAACTGAATTGTGTTTAAGAGTGGCTCGTAAAAGTAACTGCGCTTATTTCGCCTTCTATGCACCAAAGCTTAAGTCACAATATTTATCTTTAATGTTTGTCTTTATATCTTAGAATTAATATAAGACTTAGTTTTCCAGACTACCTTTTAAATGTCTTTTTTAAGGATTTTTAACGTAAAACAGGTTTTCATTTCGTAAAAAGAAGAGACATGGAGTACTTATTGAATATGGTAGCCTATTAACAAGTTCATAGGCTCTTCTATGCAGGTTTTTATTGTAAGGAAAAAAAAACAATAGTTGGCTATATCGCATGCACATTGCAAATGATTTTTTACCAAGTTTACGTTTATAAGTCAAGATATTGCATTGATTGTGATAACATACTGACTATAGGAGTTGTACTCCCTAAACTGTCTGGCTGAAAATCAAACCTCTTGTCATTGGTTAAAATGTTATGATGAAACCTAGACATATGTTTAGAATATCTTTCAGCTTTTCTTTCTTTTAAAAATAATTAAGCTATAATAGTAAAATTAAACTACACAGTACGCACACTAAACTTAATCTTGTTCTTCTTGACGCTAACTGATAACGTACTTGCAAGGTAGCGGACATTTTAGAGCACAATATCCTCCTTTTACCATGTACTTGTTGAAAACTTGTCCAATGCAAATGCCTGAAAAACAAATCAAACTAACGTTTTATATCTATTTGCTCACTTAACAAGTATAGTATTAACCGCCGCCTGGTTAGCCTAGTTGGTAAGGGGCCAGTCTATCGTGCAGGATTGGAGGCTCGGGTTCTATTCCCTGCTGGACCAACACTCAGGGGCTTAGTATAAAAAGAAGAAGGTAGTGCTTTCACTCTAACATATACAAACGGTTACATCTTTGCGTTGTTTTGGATAACGATTTTAAACAGAAGGTCCCCAAGTTATGTGTTTGTTATATGTGAAAGGTCTTGGTTCACTTTAGAGTGGTAAAGATGGTGATCCCAATTATTATCATTATTATCATTATTATCATTATTATCATCATCATCATCATCATTATCATTATTATTCATTAAACGTTTAATGGAGAAAATATTTTTTCACCATGTAACTACTGCAATTCGTACTTACCCTGTTCTGCTGTGGAGCAGTCACTCGAGTTTACGGGAAACTTTGCTTCACTACAATTACAAAATTTCTGCTGTAGCTGTGCATAGCAGGATTTTCTACAGGCCTGAAACATTTGTAAGGAAATTACACAAACGAAATTTTGCGTCCAGGAAAGCAATGAGTTGAGTTTAAAGAACTAAATTACAAGTATTGTACTTCTTCTATAAAGCATTTATTAATTTATGTCTTTACGTGCACCTTATGCTAGATTTGTGACCATAAAGGTAAAATATAGTGACAATGACAAAGGAGACTGCCTTTCAATGAACAATTGTAGGAAAAGAGATTAAGAATGAAGTTTTTTTTTGGACGTTAGTCTGGCCATTGTCAATAGTGAATGAATGTGATGCTGATGCATGGTAGTGATTTTGATATGGCTGTACATAATGCTGATGTTGATAGTACTGGTCATGCTGATTATAATGATACTGATATGCTAAGGGTGATAGTGGAAATGCTCGTGATAACGATGGTAATGGTGATGCTGATGCTGTGGTTGACGGGTGGTGATGATGATGTTGATGTTAATCTTGATGTTGATAGTGGTAATTGATGATTTTATTGGCGAAGATAGTGATGGCCATAATGCTTAAGGCATTTGTTTCATAAGTATAATTCCCATAATGACCACTTAACAGTTAACTTGAAGATAGAACTAGAAAATTGCTTTTTCCATATGCAATATTTAATTTTAGATAATAAAACAAGAAAATTTCTTAACAAAAAGGTATGCAAATGTATGTTCGAACTGCTTTGAAAACAGCAAGAATACGTGGAAACAGGTATTTGAAAAGCTTCCTTGGAATGAAAACATTGCAAGTAAACCGCACCATAAAGAAACAAAATCTTAATTCCCTATGAATATTATACTCAGATTTGAATCTCAAAGACGAACTAACCTGTACTGAGTATCCAACATGATATCTGTTCTTATAGATATTTTCACTGTTTCCAAAATCTGTGCCAGTTCCATTAACATTGTTTCCCGCACTTTCTTTGTCCGTGCTGTAACAGCTGTTGTTGTGGAATGGGTCGACTCTTGTTAATTGAAGCTGAAAAATTTAAAATAAATTTGGGAAAATGGAAGTGAGTATTCTCGTTATTTGGGCAGAGACATAGTAGTACGGATGAAAGTTTGAGTATAAGAATCATTGTTTTACCCAGGAAAAATGACACTGGGTTCCCCTAGAAAAGCCTTATGGACTACGAGTTTAAATCCATTCGGCCTAAGGCCTCAAGGACTACTGACTCGTACTCTATTTGTCCTGCAGGTCTAATTGTTAATTACCTTTCTTAAACCAACTGTGGTGGAGAATCCCGTAGGTACACTGAATCCTTGTTCATCAGGAAACGGCATGATTCCTTGGTCATTGATAACAACTCTTATCCCAGCCTCCTCTGTATTGCCAGTATACTCGTTCTGGTTTACAAAGATATCCATCTGTAATCCTTTAAAATTAAAAACTTAATTATTAGTTTTTAAACGAAAATAATTACTCCTTTTATTTTCCAAGGAATTCCAGACACGAATGTAAATTTGATGCATCCTCGAAAGTAATAAAAGATTGGTGTTGTTCATTTTTGCGTTTGAAACTACTTGATAAAACCTTGTGAGGTGACTGGTCATGCAATGACGCAGTAATGGGTATTTTAACATGACTCCTGAGTTTTATTATGACCTTTACTGAATAAGATCACAAAGGATACTAAAACATTATAAACAAAATCAAGAAATAGCTTTTCATTAATGAGAAAGTTCTTTTAGAGAGAAACAGAGAAGAAAGCAAATGTAATTCTGGAGAGTATGTAAGAGATCGTTTCATTTGAACAAGAAGTTAAAAAAAAGCGAAATGGTCCAAATAAGGGCCATAAAAATGATCAAGTTTTACGGTTGTAATTAACAGGTTTTCGTGCATGCGGCTTATCCTTACCGTTGTTAGGTCCAGGGTCATCTATGGTTAAGATTTCTTGAATTTCTCCCGTCTCACTAGTGCCAGAGTTGAAAGTGTAGCAGTTGCCGTAGCTCCAGTGCCAAAAGTGTTTCCACAGTTTCCGAAGGTTCCTTTTGAACCAGAAACAAAAACGGAGATAGTTAAGGAATCTTTGGATGGGGATGTACCACTGGAGCCCTAAAGACCCTAAATAACCTAGTTCAGCTGTGATACCCCACGCTAGAGTAATCTCTCCAATACCCCTCTTCATCCTAGAGTAGCCGTTTTAGTCGCGATCTTGAAGTGATCTTGTCAAAACAAGTCAGGAATCTGCATATTTTCGCTCCCTGCATGCTGTCCGCCACCGTAAAACAAACCAATGTCAACAGTTGTAAACCTCGTTATTCAGTAAATCTGGTAAAAAATTAAATTCCATTTTAAAAAATCAAACAGAAAAACTGATCAAAAATGTAGCAAACTGCTTCACAAGAAACTCAAACTTCAAACTTATCTAAAAGGCGGGGAAATTGCTGGACGTGCGCCAAAACGCCCGCGAAATCATATAACTTGAATTTAGTATTTTCTCTGATAAGTGACAACTTTCGTTGGGATAAAAGCTCAATAAAAATCATTGTGGTCGATATAGGCATTGATATGAATTTTTTGAAGGCTCTACCATAGGTTATAATTTTTTGCAGTACGGTTGTGCCGGTTAGTGACAGATGAACCGAAATCACGTGATCGATTTTGACCAATTGTAGCCGCGGATTTTTTACAGTAAACGAAGGTTGTTTATTAAAAACAGTTAACGTCGCAACATATTTGGTTCATCTATCACACTTATTGTTTAGACAAAGTTATGGTGAAGGAGTGTTCTTTGATTAAGAAGCTTGACTTGACAGGACTTGATTTAAACGCTATACTGGTGCATCATTAACAACTGGTACAAAACTATTCATAATTTACTTTCCCTCTATAAACAATTAAAATATTTAAAACAAGTTTAAAGCAGTTTTTATTTCTAATCGTCATTTTATAATTTGAAAAAAAAATTGAGCTTACTTTCGGTCACAGCGCCATCTTGACCAGCGGCAATGCATAAGCATTTCATCTAAAGTATGTCCATATTTGGATAACAGATCTGAAGGTGTCTCCTTCAACATAGTATGTAGGAATCTTTTCTGGGCGTCATCTTGATCAACCTATAGATAAAGATCAATAAAAACATGTAGTCATTTCAGAAAAAACTAGAAAGCAAACGTCACATAAAATGACTCACCGGTAATAACGGGAACAGAGAAATGAAACTAGAAAAATTACAGGAAGCAGAAATATACCGAATTGTTGCATTTGTTTGGTTGCCTTTAGGTTTTCAACAAAAGGATGACTTTGATCAAATACTCTCTTTTTCTTAATTGTGACAACAGCGCGTTGTCATTTCGACCGCGTACAAGCTAACAAAAAAAGGCAGTGAAAAAAAATTGCCTATAGCCAAAACAAAATATATCGAGATTCAGGAGGCCCTAGATTTATAATAAAAGCAAATAGAAAATCTAAAAGTTTGTACACAGTTAAATCAACCCGCAAGACATTTTACCGTCTCTAGATCTGTTTTTTTGGTTCCGCCAAAACTCACAGCTAGCCGGGATTCATTTTACTAGCTTGTGTTTGGAACTTTAACGTTTCAAATATAAATGTAACTAATAGTAATAGTTTTAACTATAAATATTATATGTAACTTTTTGCCAAATGAGAAAGATATATCTTGGCTTATATGTTTAAAGCGGTCAAAGGTTTTCTCGGCAGTCTTTACCAAAAAATTTGAGTTTGCCCGAAGGTTAATTTTTGCCAAAAGACTATTGAAGTGTTTTCTGAAAGCTGACTTTTTACCGGATGGCAGTTTTCAACACCACTCTAATTACAAATAAAAAAAGTTTACCGACCCACTCTTTTATCAAATGGAGTCCAACTAGTACGATTTCCAAAAGAACAGAAGTGCGGAAAGAGACTAACCTTTCTTATCGTATCCGTCTCACAAACTCTTTTACATTCGCATGTAAGAATAAGCACTTCTTAACCCTTCAAGTCTCATGCATTTTAGCCAATTATAAAGCTTCAAGGGGGGTTAGTTGGACCCCTCCTCAAGATATCCTTCTTGAAATAATCTTCTTCATTTGAATAAAACGTTTTTGAAAACTGGTAAAAGTTCAGGACGCGCGTCAAAAAGCTCTCCAATCATTCCAGCGCATACCCTAATAAATGACAACTTTCGCCGCTGAAGTAAAAACTTAAAAACAAAATCGTTATAACTCATGATCATATTTCAGTGGTTTGAATTTATTGAAGTATCAGAGGATCGGTCATTTTCAAGCTGTGGATTAAACACAATGCTGTAAACTGAAAATTACAAAACGTTTGTGATGATGTCGACAGATGCATCAAAACCACGCGATCGATTCTGACCGATCGCACGCCCTTATTTTGGTACATACAGTGAACAAAGGTCGCAGAGAAAATTGAAAAAATGCAGACCTTGACATGACAGACTTTTGCATGTAGGATGATGGCTTCAATATCAAAAACGTTTGTATATTTTTTAATGATTCTTATTTCCTTTTATAAATACTTTTATATTTTTTAATGTTTCGGATGTTAAAACTGCTTAGTTTGCTATCCAATTGTTGCACCAGCTATACTTAATATCATTAAGTCTCATCGTACCTCGGATCCTGAAATGAATTTGCGCTGCGATTTTGTTTTTGCTTTGGATTCCACTATCTTCATCGTTTTTCTCGATTCTTCAGAAGCATTAAAGCAATTTTCTGGATTAAATTTCCCATCTGGTGGACGTGGAGAGAACGAGCTGTTGAATCTATCCATGAAATCCTTTATCTTTTTTATTCCTTTCAAATTGTGCCTTTTCAGCATGTTCAGGTTGCAGATGGTTATTGATGGAAAATTCACCGTCTAAAATGTAACATTTAATATTACTGTAATTTAAATTCTAATTCATTGGAAGCATCTATGCTGCAAATTGGCCTCCTGCAGCAAAGAGCGTGAGTCATATTTTCATAATTTCTTTTATTACATTTAATTCAAAATGTCCATAAATAAAAAATAAAATTTTCTCTCATTTGTTACTTAGTTGAAAAAAACTTTTACCTCCTCAAAAGAAACTTCCACCTTTGTGATGACTGGTTTTTTCTTATACATAATTACAAGAGTGCTGCAGAACCAGAATAAAACCGAATATACTGCCAAACACAGAGCAATCCAAACTCCCCGTTTAAAATATGTCTCTGCAGCGGCTATACGACCAATGCCATGCGCCGTTGACGAGGATGCAAAGTTGTAAATCAAGTTTTTCCACGTCGTTTTGTTTGGTTGTTTTTCGCCGGTGACTTTGCCGTGGTTGGGCGATTCTACATTACATTTAACTGGGGAAACACTGCAGAGCAAAACAACAACCAATATATTATTCCCTAGTGACCATTACAAAAACAACAACAACAACAACAACACTGACTGAAATGCAAATTGCAAAAAAGGGTTACGCGAAGTACCATTGCACGCTTACCTCAGAACTGAATTCTTAAATTTGGATCAACAAATCTAGATCTGTTAATTTACGACCTTTGCGGCTGCCTTCAAATTACGAGCTGTTGAAATTTTCAAGTTTTTAAATCTGGAATCCAGTTCAATCTGTAATCAGCGAGAATGTTGGTTGTTCTAAATATGTTGGTTAACGTTTACTGATTAACTTACGGACCACAGATGGCATTTTAATCTACAACTAACTTCTTTATTACAAATCCAAAATTCAGTTCAATCGGCAGTTAGCAAGAATGTTAGTTGTTCTAAATATGTTGGTTAACGTTTACTTATTAAGTTCGGACAGCAGTACTTTATTTTTGATTTTGAGCTAAGCAAGAACATAAACAAACTGCAAGGGATGCTGGTCAATCAATCTGATCTTTTTAAAGTTTTTTTCTTTATATTAGAGCACTTTTAGCCTTCTTTATCTCAACTTCGTACTTTAATATTTCGGAATAATATTCCTCATAAGCAGTATTAGTCCGATCAATATATTGTTTGAACTGGCGATGTTACGTAAGAATGTTTGGCTTATTAACACTTTTAATCAGCCAGCATTTTGGAGGTTTTTCCGCCGCACACCTATACTCCTCTAACTTTTTCCACTCCTTCCCTCAATGTTTTTGAGATTTTACAGCAATTTTAATATTCTTTTTTAAAAAACGGTTGTTATGTGCACATTTTTTAATGCTACGGTTAAATCAGTACAATATACGCAGCGGGATTCTGTAAAATTGTGACTGCAGTCCCCAATCGGACATAATTTTCTTAACTAACTAACTCAATCAAATCACAACTGTGTAGATACTTGGGCATGGACGGGACAGCAGCCGCTGCAAGGTACTTTATTCTATTTCCCTTTTGGTGCATATTAGCTTTGTTTCACATAACAATATGTTTATTACACGTTTGTGATAGTATTTATCTATTAAGCGAACCAATTATTGGAAAGCAATTCTGATCACCTACCGGACACGAAAACCCAAAACCCCATCAGAATAAGAGGGAACGTATTTTCCAAACCCTATGTAGGTGCCACTTCCCTATGGAGGCTAAGAGGAACGGTAAAGAAACAAAATAGGCGAAGAGAGCTGAACCTAGACTGAATCAAATTAATTTCCTAACGGTTTACTACAACGGCTAATTACCCATCATCCCAACCTAATAACCGGACCCAGTCCTCGGGTCCATGCTGGCAAAGCATTTATTTCTGCCAATTTGGCAAGCTACAACTCGGTCAGAAATATCATTTTGCAACAGTTTTTAGGTTAATAGCTCATTTCAATTTTTTTTTTTGTTAACTTTAATGTAGAAGTAGAGAAACCTCAATATACCAACAATTGCAAATGATAGTCAACTGGCCTGTTAATGATTTCTGTAAACTGTGTGAACACAATTCGTTCAGTAGCTAAGTTTTTTGAATAACTCAGTTTAAAAAAAGGCGGTTGTAAGAATTTAAATCGTATGTTTTTCCCAATTCCTCTTTTACGAGATACAAATGTTATAACTCTTTTGAAAAACAGCAAGACTGCGGTCGTGAATGTATGGGAATTGAAGTACAATAAACCAAACGGCTATAAGGTGACTAAATACAAGTGTTAGGACTAAATATTCTTTATAATTTTAGCTCATATAAAATGTTCAATATCAAAAGAAAGCAACCTTTATATGATAACTTTAACAAAGTGCTGACATATTTCTACGTTTCATTTAAATGAAAATTTATAAGAATCATAAAGACTCCTATCTAATGTTTTACCTCGTGTCTGGCCATTCGCTCATCATTTTACCAAAAAGAACAGCTAGCTATTCGTCAATGCAAAATTTGCTTTTTCTGCCTAAACAAAAATTTTTGAAATTGCAGCTACCATTCTTTTAATGTTTTTGTTTTTATCCTGAAGAATACAAAGTACTGAAGTAGATTTCGGGGATTTTTAATAAAATTAAAACCATACCATATAAGGAACTCGACTAGCAATTTGTAGCAATCAAGGGTTCATTAACTTCTTTTACTTAATTTTATTTTCTCGAAAAAATAAAAGTAAGTAAAAGACGTTAATGAACCCTTGGTAGCAATTTATTTAAAAAGACTATTAAGCGGCCATGGCTGTAATGAGTTATAGTTTTTTTTATATGAACAAATTTAATAAGAACAGCGAGGCTCCAATGGCCTGAAAGAAGAACAAATTAACAACGATCTGAGACTGAAATGAAAATGTTAAGGAAAAATACCTGTAAAACGCAGCAAGTAATCGCACTTAGACTGTAACTGTAACAAATATTTTGCTGTACAATATGCACATATTGTCATATCTCCCTCGAAATTTGTACTCGGTCACTAAATGTATTGAAGTTACGTAGTTTGGCATATATGGCATATAACTATAAGAACAAAATAAGAACTTTTTGAGCCTCAAAGTGCTGAAAAAAATATGAACATTGAGACTGAGCAAAAGTTTACTGGTTTTTAATCTTATTTAAAAAATGTCTACAAACAAATAATTTTATAAGAAGTCCTTTTTATAGTTCTGCATCAATTAACGTGTTTCTTTGTTTCTCAGTTCGGATCGATTTTGTTTGTTTTGTAACAACAGCATTTACACAAAAGTGCAGTGTTTTTTTTCATATTGAACTACAATTTTTCTGCCAAGAAATAGATTAGTTTTATTCTACAAGAAAAGCAATTTAGACAAATATACACTTAAATATTTCAACAGTCGTGTGTTTACGCCATGTATACTTGGTGTGAGATAGCAATCTGTGGTACAAATTAATCAAATGTTATCATTTTTATGGCTATACTCGTTATGTCCTGGTGATTAATTTTATTAAGTTTTAGACGTCGCCAAGATGTTGATTCATTCTGATTGGTTGATTCATTCTCGATTAATTATCAGCTCATATTCGCTATGAGTTTCTATAGCTATGAAGCTGATGATAAGCTAAAAAAATTAAAATGTAATAAAAATTGTTCTAAAAGTTTTAAGTAACGTATAAGAAAGTTTACTATAACATTTGAATATCCTCGACTATCGCACCTTCGTCAAATAATTGCTAAATATTGAACATTTTATTTGCTTTCACAGATATTTCTGAAATGTTTATTTAGCTCTTTTGGATGCGCACAGCCGTCAAATTTTTGCAATAGGAAATTACAAAGTTTTCACCAAATTACACTTTTTAGAATTATTATCATCTGTGCATGGACAATTTTGCAGTAAATCGTATTAGTTAAGTGGTTAGAACCAGTGTCTCCTACCACTGCGACTGGTTCCAAATACTTCACCGCGGTGTCGCATGATAGAAGAGATTTCGCTTAATTGCTTTTTCTCAATGCGGCTACCTTCCCTATTTCAAGAAATTTAGTGTTTACGGCAAATTAAAACCGCTCCTCTATTAGTCATAAACCTAGCAGAAGCATTTTAAATAATAAAGTTTTCCGATTATCGATCTATAACCGCGTATTTTTTTAGTTATGAAGCCCCTGCACTACACGCATTTTTTTATAAGAACAACTTTATAAGAACAATGAGGCTCAGAATGGCCGAAAATTAACAAAAATTTAAGAACAAGCTCAGGCTGAGACTGAAGTAAAGTGAAAATGTTTCTGATTGAAACTTTACTGAATCTTGCATGTAATTTACGTTCGCAACGTGCACAGTAAAAACACAAAATCACCGTTTTCCATTTATTATTATTAGTTATTATTCTTCCAAATGACAAATGTATTCATAATAGAGAGATCTCCTCAAAAATAGACGGTCAGCATTGCATTGTTTTTCAATTTCTTCTTCTTTTTTTTTTTTTGATTTCTCGTCGTCTCAAACCGCTCACAAAAATAAGAACAAATTAAGAACAAAGTGAGGCTGCATGAAGCAGCTAAAAGTAAGAACAATTGAGTCTCATTAAAATTTAATGGTTCTTATAAAAATAGAAGCGTGTTTATCATTCCTTCTAGTCAAGATACATTGAAGACATTTCACTGTTAGATATATTAATACTGGTCTTTAGAAACCTTTACTGGCCAAATCGATTAAAACTTATATCGTGCCTAGCAGAAGACGCAAAATAGCACCCTGTTTAAATTTCACTGTAACATGCCATTTCATTCCTTTCATAAAGATTTCATGCGCTCCTGTATTTTACTTAATATATAGTCCTGAATAAGTTATTTCGTCTCTCTAATAATCTCATTATCAACTTTAAGAGTTAAGAGTTTTTTTATTTGTTCTATTTAAAAATATTTTTTGCCAATATTTTTGTATCTTGTCTCAATTTTTGTTCAACTTTTGTGCAATATGGCAGGTGTGCGTAGCTGGCGCATTGTGTTTTAATTGGTAAGATCTCCGGGCTGCCTTTAGCCTGCACAAGGTCCCCAGTTAAGATCCTTAATTAGCTCTGCCGATATTTGAATACTTGGGCGACCTTAACTTCTTTTCCACCTAAACTAACTCAGCTTTCCATCCTTTCGGTGTAAGTTTATGAGTATATTGACAGCATCTGCTGGGAGCTAACCTGTGATGGGATAGTGTCCCATCCAGGGGGAGTAAAAGATTCCATCCGTATAACACCGGCAGAAACCAAAGACGGAGATAAGCGCCGGATCCATGGGTCACTTGGCTTGTAAAGGATTTAGCTGTTTTTAGCAGTTTAGATTAGAATATGATTTAGAATTATATTATCTTTGCTTATGATACTTTTAAATTTTTTGTATCATATTTGTGTCTCTCTTGAACCTATATAAAATTTGTTCTTAGAAAAAGATATAAATTGTGTTTCTTCCCTTCTTTCTAAATTAAAGTCACTGGATAACTAGCTACCTGCTCATTTTAAGTCCTTGGGTCTCCTGCTCCATCTTGGTTCAACTGAATTAATAAATTGGTCTTGGAAGATGTTATCTTAGTTTAAAGAATTCATAGCAACCGTCTGTTCCCTTAATCACGACTGGGTTTAAACTGATGTGCGTTATAAGTTTCCTTGAATGCAGCTGTTTCTACAAGTTAAAATGTAACACACACGGGGTATTTATTTTAATCTTATGCACTTTGCAAAGATAAATGTTCATAACACCATGAGTTTGCTTTAGATAACGAGAAGTTAAACTGAACCTTTTAAAAATTTTAAAAACGATAATAAACACCGGCTATAGGTCGCAGAATTTGCAAACAAAAAAACCATAATAATGCGAAACCCCTCAGTAATGACAAAAAGAAAATCTTGAGGAAAGAAATCGCGGTGTGCGCTTAGCAACCAAAGCCTAACTAAGGCATTTGTTATTAATAAAGAAAACGAGTTTTTAATGGCGCCGAAACCAACTGTAGAGTTGCACGCAGTTTTGCTATCCTGCTGCTGAACATGGAGCTGTAACTGTTTTGATACTTATTTTCAGCAGCAACAGCCGGCAGCACGTAATACAATCAATTCTTGCGTAGGTTCATTTTTTTAGGTCATTGCCGACATTTTACAGTCTATATTGCTAGTGTTGTATTGTTTCTTTTTTTAAGAAAGGGCTTAAAATATTTGTTTTTAAAAATGTATGAGACAAGATTTGTTCCATGCAACGCGCCGTCGACGCGACGCTTACTAGTACTAGCTCAATGACCCATAGAGTCTGCAACTATATTTAGTGTAGGCGTTGTGTTTCCAAATGACATTCATGCCGAGGTTGAAAAAGTAGTATCTTATTTATGATTGGAAACCTCGAACCTTAGACAAAGAAATTCAATGCGAAAATTTGAGAAAGCGTCTAGTCGTGTTTTGAATTTTCCGCGCCTAATTTGCTGCAACAAAACTTTGTCAAAAGTGCAGATAAAGTATTTGAAAATGTTATAGCACGATTTTTATGTGGGTGCTGCGTCAGTGTTTTGATAGAAACAATTTGATAAATCTATTTGCTTTTCACCGTGGTGAAGTAGAACTGTATAAACTGACGTTTCCGACTTTACTCCTTCGTATTTCACTCCGATGAAATGAAGGACTGCAGTCCGAAGCATCAGTTTTCACAGTTTATATAAAGTATACTCGCGACGGTGTAAAACTTAAATATTTATCAAAGTGGACGCTTTCTAGAGCGGCTACAAGGGTCAAATTGTGGCATTAAAATCTCTGTCTTCATTTCAAAGTTTCAATATCGCAACTTTTTTGTTAACGTTATTTACAAATGCTGCGAATTTTATCCATCTTGTCTGATCGCGACCCGCACCATAATAGCGAATCTTGGAAACCGGAACAAGGTCTATACTGAGTCTATTGATAGGCCTGCCGGATTTGGATCATGTTTACCTTGCGAGTTAGACAAGGGGATTCGGTTTCGCATCTCCGTTCATATGCAAAAGCTAACGTACGTTATAGTTTATGGATTCCTTTTAGAAATTTTCATTATTTTCAATAAACTTTCAGTTACATTTTTTAAAATTTGCTCGTAGAAAATCAGGCCACAAACTTCCGGTCACATCTTCACCCCTTCGCGCATCAAATATGTCTATAACAGGATCAACGTTCATTTGATATGAACTCTTTTTGAAGTGTCAAAATTCCGATTTCAAAATAGATAGCCCGTTGAGTGAGATATCGTGTCTGTGACCTTGAGAATATTATTTAGCATTCGTCCATTCTTCGCGAAGTTTGCGAAATGGCACCGTTAGTTCTTCTTTCGTACCTTGCTGTCTTGTTAGTCTTGCATTGCGATGGACAGAGAACAATTTGCCCAAGAAAATGTCGTTGCTCTAATGAATGGAGTAGTGGACATTTTGGCTTAAGAGTAGACTGTATAGGCGCCACGTTGAAGAGAGTTCCTTCTAAACTATCTCCATGGACAACTTCATTGTAAGTTTCATACGTTCTTAAAAAACATAACAAATTGAATGGGCGGCTTTCAGTCACTTTGGGTATCAAATTGTTAGGATGAAATATTGTAAAATCTTCTCTGCATGGAGAGTTTCTCGGTTTTCAACTAGAAAGTAAAAGTTTATATACCTACGTATTTTTTTTACACAACGGGTCATTGTTTTGGGCAATGAAAAATTAGTGAAATATTTTGGCGCTGTGAGAAACGTGGGAGTCTTTACATTTTCACAATAATAATTAATACAGACTTAACTTAACTTTGATCTGATACAGTAACTAAAACGCCGCAATAAAAAAAAAACCTAGGTTTTTTTAAGTTGAGCAAAATACAAATAGATTCTCATAGGTTGGAGTACTTGTAGGAAGTTTAGGCTATTTAAAGGTTTTTGTAAGAAGAATGTACTGTTGTTGATTTCATAAAGTAATTCTCTAATTGCGATAAATTGTATTGGTCCTTCATAACAAGATTATTTATTTTATCAAACGAGTTTTCTTTAATATTTAACCTTGGCCTTGGCAGTTGATAAAGTACTTGTTTTCTTTTATAAAAATAAACCTTATATAAGAACACTGAGCCAGAGATGTTCAACTAATATTTGCCAAGGATTGCATCTGAATTTTTGGTCAGACAAAAACAAATAACTAATTGTCAAGCTTCTTAATGCCAGAATTATGAGCTTGATTGTGCAGGAATGAAGTAATGCCCTTATTTTATCAGCTTTTAAGATTAGTATACACAAAAGGGATCTTTCTGCTACTTGTGAAGGGTTTGGTAAAGTTTGTATGCTACTTTGAGAACTCATGTGACTTAAAACTATACAACTATTTTTTTTATTATTAGCATATTAAATAAATCATTTTCAT
>JAOBAY020033637.1:0-14177 GCA_025331085.2 Zoanthus sociatus
ATAAGGTTTCATCAACAGGTTCAAAAGTTAAGACAATTTTACTTTATATGAAATCGTTTTTAGCAGGACAAGGGTTAGAATACTATTAAACCTGCTTATGGCAGTTAAGATGTCTGCCTTCAACAGGTAAAATGTTAAAACAGAAAAAGTCCGAAATTGTTTATGAGCTTAGTGGATCATGAAGTCAGAGTTTATCTCTTGTTTCTTTTAGTATCAGGTGGATAAAAGTCTTTGGCACTAATCTATCACAACAGCCGCTGGTATTCCGTTTATCTACCTCAAAGAATGGAAAGCTGACAAAGCTGAATCAAGGACCTTGTGATGAGATTTTGAGCTTGCATGTGAACATAAAACATAGAATGAAAATAAAAGACAGTAACTGTTGGTGCTTAAAAATTGTTGATAAAGCCAATAACAGCACAAGAAGTCCCTGTTCTAGTTTACTGCACAAACTCTATATATGGTTGCCAGTCATTTTGCCTTGTACTGTAGTTGTTTCAAAGAAATTAGTACAGATAGATTTAAAGCAACATTTCTACGTAAAAAGTACAGATTTATAAATTAGGGGTGAAACAACTTATGCATGGGGTGAAACAACCTACGATTTGGGGCAAAACGACCTACGAAGTGACGCAAAACGACCTGGGGCAAAACAAGCACAGGGCAAAACAAGCACAGGGCAAAATGACTGGCAACCCTAGATATGGCAACACTTCTATCACAACTCTTGCTATTTAAGACAATAAAGGACAAAGAGAACGGCTCTGACATTTTTTGTATGAATTACGAGTTTACCAAGCAGGATAGCAGGGTCTGGAAGAGGGCATCTAGATCCCGCAATCCCGCTCCGTTTTCACGTTAATCCCACATCCTGCACTTTTTATCATCACTTTCCCGAGTCCCGTACTTCTTTCTTCAAAAAAGTTATTTAAAAAGGAGTTATTTTAGCAAAAGGTAAGGAATTTAAGGTGTTGATTTGCTGTTTTCGGTGTTTTGATTTAACGCATGTTGTGAGACTACTGCAAAACCTGTATTTTCGTTAGAAGGACCATCGCAAGACAAGCTTTATAAATTTTAAAGGAAGTTGGCTTGTTTGACAAAAAGCTTTTGATATCTTCTCCGGTTTTTCCCGATGTTGTAAAGTAGCTTGTTCCTATAGGTGTACTAACACCATTACAAAAGGAATTAACAAACGAAACAATTGCTTCAGTCAGGATGTCTTCAAAAACTCAGAGGTTGGATTTGAGTATTTCTTAACAAATTTTAGGTCTACATCCTTCTTTAGGCAAATATTTTTCTTGACTCTGTCGTCAAACTGAATTAACAAACTCATTCTACTAAGCATTTTAGGTTCTCAAAGAGGAAGTCTTGACATCACTGCCTGCCTTTTGTACTCTAGCAATTGTGACCTCGGGGTTAATCCCCGAGTCTTTTACCTCTTGCAATTTCCTCTAGTCCGGTAAAGGTTTTGAAATGCTTTTGCAATTTGAAAAGGTTTTTATGATCCTCGCTGACTGGAACATTAAGTTTTTTCCTTGTGGATTGGCGCCGTACTTCCTTTGCTACTGGCCAAGAAGAATAAAACCAAAACTCTGACTGTGCTACCCACAGAAGCAGAGCTGGCGTCATTACTTGCCATGTATCTAGCAGTTGAACTATTCTCTTGAAGATAATAAATGTGAAAATCTTGAGCAATTGATAATCACGTTTGTCTGTTGTATTCAAAATCAACTTGTTTAATGGAAACGGTGCCTCAATCTGGTTAGTAATTTCCCGAATTCCCAACAATCAGGCACAAAATTCCTGTGTCCCATGCATACATTCTGCTCAATCCTGATTCCCAGGGAGCTGTCAATTCCCGAATCCTGTCAAGTTATTTGGCGTTTTCCCGAATCCCGCATCGTATTTTGGTCAAATCCTGGATCCCGAAAATACCCTTCCAGACCCTGAGATGAATTCCTTTTTTAACAATGGATATTCGTATTTATGTTACATTTTGGCAAATGCAAAAATATATAAAAAAAGATCTATATAAAATCATTAGTTTATATTGAAGCAAACAAATGCCATGATACTGATACCTTTGATAGCACAGAAAGATAAAGTTGTCTCCTGGCCGGCACTTGTTGCTGCTGAGGTGATCCAATCAGCAGAGGACTGCTAGAGGAAGATGAAAAGGGATTCTCTCGGTAGAGGTCAGAAGCTAATGTATTCCAGTATTCCAGGCAGATCTTAAATATTTCTGTTTCTTCAACCTCAGAGATCAAAACCAGGTAATGCAACGCCTGAAAACAAGTTACTCAAATAAGCAATCATAATTAAAAGAAAATGTTTTAAAAATTCAAAAACAATTGTCAAAATTAATTTTAAAATAAATTATGTAAAAAAATATATAAACTGCAAGCTGTTTGTAGTTAATTATTCGTTCATAGTCTACTGCTGCATATTAATATTGCACTCAATTTTTGTCACATTAATTTTCATTGTTTCCAAAAATATTACATTTTAAATCTATATGAACTCCTTTTGTGATATTTATCTGATCAATTAAGGATGTAAACAAATTATGTGTTTTCTTCTTCAATTAACTTCTTCAATGAGTTAAAAATGTATCAGCCCTTTTATTGCTTAAAATTTGCCTTGAATTCTTTTTTATTCAACTGGCATTGTAGCTTTTAGAACAGTGTTCCATACTTTTAGTCTTCCGTTTTCAATTTTCTTTTGTCCATTCATTCATTTTCAAGCCAACCTTTATTAAAAGTCTTACTCCACGACTTCATTCTTTATTCTTCGATATGTTTCAAATCACTTTCTACCTGAATAACCTTGGAACATAACATGACTTAGTCACTTGGTGCACGAGATAATGAACGAAAAATTTAACATGAACAGCCCTAACTTTCACTCACATCTTCACTAATACAAATTACATAAATGAATGATATATATATGTGTTATATACCAACTATCAAAGTCATTTTTCTCGTATCCTTATTGGAAGAGAGGACGTCATATGTATGTGAACAATTTTCGCTGTTTCCCAGCAACCAAGCACTCAGCAGACAATAATATGTTATGGATCGGTAAATAACAAAGCCAGAAGTTAATTGTAATTTTGTGTGATTTCACAGGTTCACTAAACACAAGTTTGGATAATAATTTTTTTTGAAGCTACCTTTTGTTCTTCTTTGATAGTTGGTATATAACAAAACACTTACTGGACTTAACCTTAGGAAAGCAGTATGTTTTGTGGTCCCTCACTGTACATGTTTCCCTCTCACATCTGTCTCGGGAAACATTGGTGGTTTTGGGACCACAAAAAAAATACTGTTTCCCTCGGTCTCAGTCAATAAGTGTTAACTATAATCTACCATACTACTAGCCTTCCCAGAATCCTCTCAGAAACTAGCACAGTAACAGACCCTTTGAATTTTTGAGAAATTAAAACAAATTCTAATGACTAGATACATACGTGAAATGGGACACAACACCACCTGGTAAAAATAATTACAATTATTCTAATTAAATGCTCTTCTGCCATTGTTACATGATTTAAGTGTTTTATATTATTGATATAATAGAGATCTTTTAAAGATTTATTTCAAGAAGTTTAGGTAATATTCTGAGGTTATCAAACAATGCCCACATGTTGTAAGACACAAAAACTGTAGAATTTGACTCAATCTAACCATAATATCTAGACTCATTATGACTGTAAATTTGATTTAAAAAAATAGGCAAACTGTTTATAGTTAGTCCTTTTAACAAGATATAACCATTCTATTTGCCACATAATGACCATCACTGTGCAACTGTTGTCACCTTTACTCAGAAGATTCGACTAATGGAAGCCATAAAATATGTCCTATTTAGAACATCCTCATTTTTTGATACTAACAAGACAAATCTTCTGCAAACAAGTCTGCACACAGACTGAATGATAACATTAAAATGAACACTTTCACAACCCTTTGCTGTCACTATTAACAGCTGAAAGAAACAGCAGGATAAAATTAATTTGCTATAGTATTTTACAAAAAGGGAATTAAAGTTTTTGGTATTGGGACAATTTATTTTACCATTGATATAAAAGCTGCTTAAAATATTTGATTATCTCATTAAATCAACAAAACTTATTTTTTTAAAAAATAAACTACCCAATCAACTTTTAGAAAACAAACAACTAAAAATCAATAATAGTACAAATAAAATAACGCTAGCAGTCAGTTTTTAAACTCACCTCCAAAAGTGTTGTATGAAGATCAACCTGAAATGAGAAAACATTTATTAACACAAATACAAGTGACTTCTGGCAAGACAAGCTTCTTTATTTATAGCATCTACTTTTAATCCTTTCAGTCCCAGTCAGTTATCAACACCCAACTTCTCCTTACATAACACATATAAAATAAGACATTTGGTAATGAGAAAATAAGAATCGATCAATTCAAACAAAGCAAACTACTAAAGATTAAAAGTAAAATTCTCTCAAACTTGTTAAATGAAAAGTATGGGATCAAGTTGGGAGAATTTAACAATACAATTGGCAAAGTTGATTAATTCAAAATTAATTTGCAACTCTTCTTTGATACACAGCTAAAATAATAACAGTGGAAAATCATTGTCACACACAATTAATTTGCATAAACTGAAAAAGACAAAACAATATATCATACATTAGCCTTTACAAGTGAATGCCACAATGAACAAGAGAAAATCTTGCCAGAGGTTTTTAATCAAATCACTGATAAAATATAACTGCAAAGCATGATAATTTTCATTGTGAAAGGGGTTATGCGACAACATTTTTGTTGTTCTGGGTCAATTTTTCACTAAAAATAATTGCTACTTGGTGGTTTTATTTAAGCACATCAAATATGTTCCTGATAAACTAAGAGGTGAATATTTAATGAAATGTCTTAAAAAGGAGCAACCGATAAGTTTTTGGTATTTTTTGTTGAGATAGCTTTAAAACTTGAAATGGATTGCCCAACTTTTTCAAGTTTCACTCCATTTCCATCCTTGTCATCCCTAGCAATAACAAATGGCAGGAAACAGAATAGAAGTCTTCTGAAATTCAGTTGAGAGCAAGACATATTTGGGATTTTAAAATGATGCTAACATAGAGTGAAACAGCCTGCTTTAAAAAAACTGCTAGCAAAAACAAAGTACAAAGATTTATACTATGGTATTTAAAACAAATTGAACATTTCTTGTTCAGAAACAAACAAAACAGAACTCACAAGCTTTGCATAAAATTGTTTCATTAAGTAAACCTAAAATGACTTTCCACAGTAATTATCATAAAATGTATATACAGGAACGAAATCATTTGCTGGGGACATTTTCAAGACGAAAAGAGGGCAACCAAAGTTAGAAGTAAAAAAAAACTAATGTGCTGCGATTTTGAATACTTCTGGGTTTCTCACTATCCAGCCTTATTTAAACTTGCTTTTTCTGTGATATTTCCATCAAAACAAGCATTTCTGGTGATGAAATTAAATCTCTCTTTCGAATGGTTTACACTAGAAACATAACATCTTGTAGCTACACCTGTAGATAACTGAAACTTCTTTCATTATTCATAATGAACCCTCTAAAACAAGGTTCAGTATTCATTCGTTTAGCTTTTGTGAGCATAACACTCACTTTTATGTTTTTACAGTGTATAAATAAACCATGCAACAGTAACAAATCACAGAATAAGAAATTAACAGATTAAAGAAACTTTTTTTCTGATCACTGTGATGATTTACAATGCAACAAGAACCTCACCAGAGGTTTTAGTGTCTGTGTCTTGCCACATGTATTGCTGAGTAGCTTCCGGTAAAGGTAGAGTCCATAATCAGTTTTACTTTTCTCGATAAACAGAGGTCGAATGCCAGCAATATCTGACTGACTCTGTGTTAGTTCAACCTCTGGCAAAATCTGCAATTTAATGTTCCTAAGATGAACCTCAGCCTCATTTTCTGAATAAAAGGTGAATTAGACTCTCCTCTATAAGAAAAAGTGTTATAAATAATGCAAAGATTCTGTGCAGAGTTACCAAAACAAGCAACAAACTAATAGCAAAGAAAAAAATACTTGGAGCTTTTTCGAAAGGTCGAGTCACAAATGAGAAATTGATACTATACTGAACATAATTTGGAACACAGAAAAAGTATAATCTCCATACGTTTTTAACATTACTAAACCCTTTCAGGGTTCAAATTTAATGGTAGTCCGATAGTCCACACATAAGTATGAATTTTGGCAGACCAGTAAAAATGACTTCAAACTAGGCTGCATCTCTAGGAAAATATTCTCAGCAACAAAATAGCTTTTGCTTGTATTCTAAGTAACATTTTGTTACAAAACTTATTTTGTTCAGCCTTAAACTGCAGGAAATTAGGCTGTAAACTCATTAACTTTCTTAATGTCAAGAGAGGTACAATTTTCATGAGGTGCAAATTAAAAAATTAAAAATTTTTCAAAATGAATCTACAACATAATATTACTAAACAGATGCTAGATTTTGATTTATAGAAAAAATTCTTAAAGTCAAGTTTGTACTTTAACAAAAACTTACTGTAGAGTAACAGGCACAACTTAAGTTTTAAAATGGCTTTAATAGAACTTAACTGGACTCTGGAGTTACATTATCAATATTTAGCAATTAGTTATAATATTGTGACTAAATCTATTTGACACACAGGTATAACTTTACTGGTGTCGTCAATAAATTAAATGAATGAAGACTAGTAAAGCTAAATGTTTACTAGTGTTTACTGGTCCAAGTCGTGTTTATATACTAGTAAACACTTCTAAGTGTTTACTAGATTTACTGTGATATACCTAAGTGTTTACTAGTCTGTACATCTAGTAAAAAATAATTTTTATCCTTGCCTTTGATGCTTTGACAGGAAACTCGGATAGAGTACAAGGTTGCTATTCTAGACACACATGCTACACTAACAATTAATCAGAGTTTTCAATTTATGAAAAAGTAGCAGGATGAAAACTAGAAGCAGCTGGAGATTGTGTTGTCTTAAATGCATTTCATCAACTAATACCAAGAAACACCAAAAGTACCCCATGCAAGCTACTTTTCAAAGCAGTGATAAAGGAACAAAAGACTGTCTGAACTGCAGAAATTAAACGAGTTTTAACTACATTTAGGCAACTGGTTTTGGTTTATGACCATTGTAAAGTCTCCACTAAACTTCTGGGACAAATTGGTCTAGGAAGGCAGTTAAATGCTACATCATGTTTTAGGGACTTATGAAAAACAAATACAAACAAGAAAAACCTCAAACAAATTTTTAAATCGCACCCTGTTCACTTTCCCATCACAGGCTTCAATTATATAGTCTTTCTGCATGGACACTACATTAAGAATCTAAAGAAAGAAAACATTTTGGGAATAAGCAAAAAAAAAACTATATTCAAAAATACAAAAGGCATAAGTCACTTGTCATTACAAATTTTCATACAAGTCAATGGACTTCGTAAAGGCTACAAAAATGATTGGTGCAAGAAAGCTAGTAGCAACATCAATTGTGAACGCAAGGGCCTTCTGTGGTTGTACAGTGTACAGCCAGTTCCAAACGTGATTTATGGACTGGTTGATGAGTTATAGAGTGAACAGGTAGTACTTTGGTCATTGGTAGCAAACTTAATTGTTAAAGGTCAAAACTTTAAAAAAATTGATTGGCTTGAGAAGCCAACAATTGTGAAAAGTAAGCCACAAGCAAATCACAGGCCACAAAGCTAAGCCCTTATCTCACATGGTTATATAGCCAAACAAAAAATATTTCCTATTACATGCCTCTAAAAATCAAGGTGGGTACGTGGAATTATTTTTTATTTTTCTGAAATAATTTTATTTTGCCTGAACTACTTTTTATAATGGAACAGTAGATTCACATTGTAAGTCAAAACAACTAATAGATGTGAACATACTTGTACATTAAAGGGGAGCAAACATTACAAAAATAAATTGTTTCCAAGCTTTTATTAGTCTTAAAAACAAAATTAGTTTATAAATTACAATCAAAAAAAGACTTGAAACTGAAAACATATTTCTGCAAAAAGGATTAAATGTAAAAAAAAAACATGGAAACAACAAAAAGTATGGTCGGTAACAAAAAATTTAGGACAGTCAGTAACCGGAAACATACATAATTATTTTACTTGGCCTAATGTTTTGTAGGGTTCCATTTTTAGATAATGGTCGCCTCTTGGTTCAAAGCTTTGTCTGTAGTTCAATACTCAATAGCTTAATTTTTCCTTGAATTTTTCTTCTTATCACCAAGCAACTGAACTTGAAGCAAGATCAACATGGATTACTTGAGTGGAGATTTTGGTGCTAAAGCATCTTTTGTTTATGATGTGGTGTCAATTGAATCATTTCAGAGTGACTGATGTATCCTGCTGATGCAGGGCTCGAAATTAAGAAAATTTCATGGTTGCATTTTTGTGATGGTTTTAAAATTTCAGTTGCAAAATTAGAAACAGTTAATCACAAAATTGATACCACTGCTGAAGCTGTAGTCGCAAAAGGAAATATCTAGCCGCAAAGTCGCAATTTTGAGCCCCGTGATGAACAACAACTGTCTTCCTCTTTATTTCCAGCAGCATATGTAGTTTATGTCTGTTCAGATTTCAATTTTAATATTTTTTAGTTAACAAAATTTTTTGAATTTAAGACTATTTTTCCATATATTGCAATAAACAAAAAAAAAACAGCGGTTGACTTATACACCCAGGGTAAATATGTTAGGGCCACTCTCTACCCTACATTTTTGTGGATAGTAAAGGAGTTGAAAGAAGTATTTGAATTAGAAGAATTTGGGGGATGACCCCTTAACCGTCCCTCCAGACCATGCGAAAGTGCAACTTGGGTAGGGGATGGTTTGGAAGTTTTCTATCAAATATTAACTCCAAAATTAATTTTTAAACTTCACTAAAATTCCCCTAAACTCAAATTTCTCTTAAAAACCAACAATTACAAAATGTATCTCCTCCTTCAAATCTCATCCAAAAAATCTCAAAGTATTCAAGTGGCTTCCTTTTTATTCAATCTATGATGTGATTATTGGATTTTTAGATATCATCAAAAACATCACTAAAAATAGCGTAAAATGGTCTCAGGGTAGAGAGTGGCCTTCAGTATAAGTGTCAAGCACTGCTGTGCGCCGAGGAGCATTGTCCTTCCAAACCTGTGCTACCTTGCTATACTTACCTTTTTTTCCACAAGTTGTCCATGTTCTTTTAGAAATGTAAATAAAAAGAGACTCAAATTCTGTATAAATTTCTGCTCATCATCTCTGCCATTGGCATATGCATCTTTGATATATATTGTCAGTGGTAACATCTGAAAAATTGTCATTTTTATCAAAATATAACAAGAAATGTATTATTCCAGCCACATCCCACAAGCGTTAAACTTCTGCTTTATTTTGTA
The DNA here is from genome assembly GCA_025331085.2 of Zoanthus sociatus. Classification (NCBI taxonomy): domain Eukaryota; kingdom Metazoa; phylum Cnidaria; class Anthozoa; order Zoantharia; family Zoanthidae; genus Zoanthus; species Zoanthus sociatus. Next base: position 9,446 of record JAOBAY020033637.1, read on the forward strand.
TTTTCTGTGGGAAACTGAGCCTGTTCGTTAGCTGTGTCGTGCTAACAAGGCCCAATGAGGCCGAAAAAGCTGTCCACAGTTCCTAACACTCAGGCTCACTTTTTTTCAAAAAGGGTTTTAGTACGTGCTTAGTCCCTCTGACCCACATGGCCATAGTGCCCAACTGAGTAGCTGTCTCATTACAAGCATGCATGTGCAACAGATATATTTATTATACCCGAAATATCCCGGAAGCATTACGCTTCTACTTTACTGAAATAATGAAACTTTATTTCTGCTGGTTGCAGAAGACTTAACATAGTTAAAAAATGACATTTTTCAAATAAAATTTTGGTTGAAGCAATAACAGAGTTCGATAACACTGCTCGGTTTGTTCTAGTTGTGAAGACTACATGACTTACATGGAACATCAGGACAATGGAATATACACCAATTTTTTTAATCCTGAGTGCATGTAAAGAGTGAAAGACAGTAAAAAACGTCCATAACAACCGAGCAGTATATAAAATGACATTTATTCCAATAAAAAGTCTTACAATCAGCTTTAAAACTGGTCTGTTGTTATACAAAGCAAAACTACTCGCCACAAGGTGTGCAATCTCCATTTGCTTATCAGCATGTGAAGTGACAAAATTAAATACATTAGTTTCAAGCTGATGCAGAAAATGCACTTGTAGGACAAAAGTGAGAACCGCTAAAGGCCACCCTCAAGTACGACAGGAATTTTAAAAGAGTAACAGGAAAACTTTGTGTTGCATTGTTTTAAACTTTAAACACAATTAATGGTAAGGTTTCTTTAGTAAAACCAGCTTTAATCTCCTTTTTTTATTCCATAATTTAGAACTAATAATAGACTAGTGAAGTGCATTTGATTTGTATAAAAAACACCAACTGTAGTACAGAAATTTTATTTCTACTATTAACTGAACAAATTTCATGTTTTCAAAAAACCATCTCTTCTGATAAAATGTCTTACAATCAACTTTAAAATTGGTGTGTTTTATATACAAGGTTAAAATACTCGCAATGAGGAGTGCAACTGCCATTTATGCATCGGCAGGTGATGGCAAAACAAGGTAAACTATTCAAGATGGCACAGAAATTACAAAAGTTCATAAATATTAGTACCCAAGATTATGGGTTGGATTCTCCTAACACTGAACACTATTATAAAATCCCTGAAACAAAATTTAAAACTATATTATAGTGTAAGATCTTGAAACATGTTTCTATAATGTATACATGCTGGAAATGTAAAAGTTGATGAATTTCTTTTTTATTGAGCTGTAAAACTGCACTCAAAATTTAACTTTCCAGGTGCCTGGCTAGAAGAAATTTAAAGAACGTTAAACGATATAATCATAATAACTTTGCAATTACATTTTACTAAAAAAACTAACGCTAAAATTTGACGTTTCAATTTCGCTGACACCATTATCAAAGTAAAATAAAATGTTCAGTTTATGAATAATATAAAGTATGTACAGTCAAAAATGTAACAAAGAAAATAACAAAGAAAAATATAAATGTATGTAAAGTAAAAGGAGAACTGTGTTCCCAGGGGGTACTGTCAAACAAAAACTTTTGCACCAACGGAGTCAGATTCCATGTTTAAACTTGGCCATCTTACTTGAATGAACAGCATCTCATGAATAAGGCAGTGCAACTTTTCAGAACATGTTTTTTAGGATGGTGAAATTGTTGCTTAGATTTGGAATGTCATGGAAGCCATGTTTGATCTTGAGGTGTTTGCCAATGTTCGAACTATGATGTTCCACAATACGCTGGTGAAGATGTCTTGCCGTGTATCCGACACTGCTCTCTTTTTAATTTACATATCAATTATATTTTTCTTTGTTATTTTCTTTGTTATATTGTTGACTGTACTTTATATTATTCGTAAATTGAATATTTTATTTTACATTGATAATGGTGACAGCGACATTGAAACGTCAGTTTTTAGCGTTAGTTTTTCTAGTAAAACAACAATATATCTTGTCTTAAATGATCGTGCTTACCTGCTTCAGCTGTGCCATTGTCAAGGTAAACAACACCACGAACTGTTCTTCGTACTGGCTCGCACTGATTCCAGCTATTAAAATTAAAAATAAATTATGACTATTTCTTCGGAACAACAGAATTATGAGTTTCAGTACTGAAACATGATGGTAGTGACAGGAATGATGCAATATTGGTGATGATAACACATGTGGTTACGAATGACAGAACTATTTAGACTCACCAATTTCAGTTAGGCACTTTAAGGTAACATTCCTGAACATGGGCACATTAAGGAACTATGAAGAAAACATTGATTAGTCACTCATGAATACCGCGACATACAAACAATTGAGCATCCAACCTACCTTGTAAATAAGTGTGCTGATTAGTTTGGTTTCAAATATGTAGCCCAGTGGAATCCAGTTGAGGAACCTCAGTAAAGTCTGAAATTTGTAAAAATATAAATGTAAAGATATTTGTGAATGAATGATTCAACTATGATGACTAGTTTGGAATCAAAGCAACAAACAACTAACAAAGTAAAGAAGATGTCTTTAGTGCCTGTGGAAGGTGGATGCTATCCGCCGCAAGAAATGGATAATAACGCCACTGTGGATGAACACATCAACCCCTAAAGGTAACCATTTGCCATCTTTTTTCATGTTGAGTTTTTAGTCAACCTTTATTAAACATTAATGAGCTTGGATATTAGGCCAAACAAAATAATATAACAGCGTTGCTACACAGACTTATCAACTAAGCTAACCAGGCAGCAATTACCACAATAAAATAAAAATAAAGAAACAAGTACTCCAATTGTACATGCTTAATAAAATTATATTTATAGTATATTAGTAGGGTAGTGATCCTGGTGTTGTGGTCTGTTTCTTCAACTGGGAGCACTTCTTATCGGCTGCCAAATTACGCCATAACATGTGAGCTGCTCAAGCGGACTTTCTAAGACCCTCAACTGTTCAAACCTGTAAATATCTGTAAGCTGCTTAGAGCTCTAAGATAAGCGCTATATAAATATTGTATATTTTTTTTATCAATTATGTAATTAATTTACTTACTTGCAGTGTTGAACCAACAAGAGTAGGATTTTGAGAGCTATCCTGAAAGACCATAAAAATAGACCATATCAGAAAGTGCAATTGTTTCGAAGAAAATATTATTTAAATTTGTCAGACACCTTTGAAGTTGCATCAAATCAAACTATAAATAAGTAACAAACATTGTGCATAATAAATAAGCAAATATTCAGTCAGGAACTAAATTCCTTAAAAGTCACACTTGTAAGTCATTTTTTTCAAGAAATATATAAAATGCTCCATTCTTAGATTTGAACTGGGACTCAATATAAAAATTATATAGTAGAACCATAACTAGAAAAAGGTTGCAAATAGCTTGAAACCAAATCAAAAACAGTTAAGTTTATTGGAAAAGAAAATTGCTTTCAGTTTCGGAATGATTATTCATCAAAAACAACTTTCTAAATAGTATCAGGTATTAACCCAGTCTTTTTTTGGCCACTCTCAAGCAAGGGGGAGAAGGCTCAAACAGCCCTCCCCCCCCCCTCCCCCACCATAACTTTTCTCTTAATTAAGCTACAAGGTTGATACTTGGCAGAATTGTTCACCATGGCATGATCTAATGTTCAATCATGTTTCTGTAAGTTAATTAGTTGTGACATCATCATGAAGTCATCATTGGCATATTTTTGCTTTTTTCATTAAAAGTTTATATTGTACAAAGGGTTTACTTATCACATTAATGCTCCTAATCAAGTAATTATGTTCCAATAGTCGTATAGTGTCAATAATTATCATATTTTTTTTATTATCAGCATTATGACATTACTGATCACCCTTTTAATCTTTACTCTATTTATGCTAAGTTTATGGACTACAAAGAAATTTTGATCATTTTTTCGTGTAATACTTTCAAAAGAGTACGCTATTGAATATAGATGTCTCATTTCGACATAATGCTTTCATAAAATGTTTAATTAATGATATAAAATATGACATAAACAAAATGACATCATAAGAGAGAATGTATGTGCTTTTCTCTTCAAATTTTCCACTATATTTATTAGAACTTTGAAAATATGTCTCAAATATGTTAAAGTATAATTTCTTAACCTGATTTCATAAGTTGTTTGATAGAATTATAAAAAATGGAAAAAGTGTTCCTCCAAAATGTGGTTACTATGGCAACAAATTACCCAGTTTGCCAACAAAACTTAATTTGAAATGTTGGCAATAAAATTTTAGGAAAAGTTATGAAACATCAAAAGTGTTCAAGTAATGCATAAAAATGTCCTTGGGGGGTGGGAGGGGACTGATTTAATTCCCCCATACTAGATAGGGTTAAGTAAAAAAAAACAAAATGTTTCTAAAAAAACAATCACAATGTCCAATACCAATTCAAAAACAAGATTAAAGCCTGAATTACACTAGAGGCTTGGCTTCTACTAAGCACTAACTATAAACCTTAAATGGATGTTTTAATAACTATATGTGACCCTCCACACGATTTCGGTGTATTTCTGTTTGAAGCAAAGACGCTAAAGACGGAGTCTTTTGGTTGTGTAAAAAAGACGATCAAAAGACGCCATGTATTGTCCAAAAAGACGATCTAAAGACGCCATCTATTGTCCAAAAAGACGCGAAAAAGACGATGAGAATTGAAAGAAAAAGACGCTTACGATCACTTAAGTGCTAAAATC
>JAOBAY020033680.1:0-14176 GCA_025331085.2 Zoanthus sociatus
ATATCAACATATGTATGTGAGGTGAGCCTCTCTGTTGGTATTCAACTCTATAAAACCAGTCTGATATTTTCCCTAATGGTTCAGCAGAACTCAACAGGAAATTCCTAAGAAACTGGTTGACTTGATAATCAAAATGCCTAGCACAGGTCACAGGATCACTTTGAATTAATCTACATCTTTCCTCCCAGTTAAGATTTTGTAATTCATCATCACTGTAATGATTCTTATCAACAAGCTGACCAAGAATTCTTAGAAGGTGGATCCACTGTGTTTCTGCCGAAGAGAAACTACAAAACAGTGTAGCTGGACCCAACTGTCTTATCATAGCAAACAGATCTTTTTTTGCTTTCTCAAAGTATGGTGGTGAACCTCGTAATGCCTTAAGGAATTTAAATCCTTCATCATAACGAATTAACCTGTCTAGTGCTCCTGACAGCTTCAGTTGTTTTGCAGTGAGGTTTTTGTTATTTCCCTTGCACTTTCTGAGAGCAACATTTGATTTTCCTAAAAGGATTTTCATTTGTAACTTCTTTGTTTTATAAAATATATTTTCAACACACATAGCAGCCCTTCTGTCTGATCGTCGCAGTTCTGATTTACAGATATCACTGTAATGCACTTGCTTATTTTCTGTCCGTTGTTGACCAATGAATATTCCAGGATATGCTAATTCTTCAGAGTACCTATCTCTGAATATACTCAAGGGTCTATTACCTTCTGACGGAGCAACGTTAAGTATATACTGGCGTTCATTATCTTCTAGAAAATCAGTTGATGTTAACATAGTGTCAGTAACACCTGCAGGCATTTCTGCTTCATCTTCACTTAATTCATCTTCATCATTGTTTTTTTCTGAGTCTACCTCTATGTTACCACTGCTTTCATTTACTACTACTGACCCCTTATCACAAACATCCATGCCACTATTGCTATCTTCATTCTGCATATTTTCCTTGCTATACTGATCAATCCATTCTGAATTGAAAACAACTCCTTCATCTCTGTAGAGACTGCTATTAGTCAAAAACCATTGTGCAGCTTGCAATACCTTATGTGGTCTGATATTTAAGGACAATGCAGAACTCTTATACTGCAACTTTCTTTTTAAATTAACTTTGATTGTACCATCCTGACATGGTAACCGTGGTAACATACTCATGGTATTAGTTACATCAGCAGGAACATTAACAACATTACCATGTATCTTAAACTGCCTTCCCCTGGGAGCTTGCATTAGCTTTTGAAAAGCAATTCTTGGTGCTAGTAATCTGCATTCCAATTCATTCAGATCAAAGAAGGTTGGTTTTTTTGGGAAAAACATACCATTAACAACAGCACATGGTGGTATTTTGTTCTTTATCAAATGACTGTGGCAGGTATTACAAACCCATTCAACATTGTCCACACTTGTTTTATTACAAAGGTATTTACCAACATCTGAGTTTGACTTTCTAAGATTTTTAGCGTTACGTACTCCGTGCTTATACCATAACTGATCACAGCAGGTACAAATGTACATTGGGCCTTGAGCAACTGTATGGTGAAAATGTGAAATAGTCTGCTCAATATTCTTTTGTTTTGTTTTGTAGGTTTTCATATATGTAGCCTGTTTTGCCTTTTGTTCAGATTCAGATTTATTTTTTTCTCTGTAATTTTTCATGTATGCAGCTTGTTTTGCCTTTTGATCAGATTCATTTGTTGCTCTGTAATTTTTCATATATGCAGCATTTTTTGCCTTTTGATCAGATTCATTTGTTGCTCTGTAATTTTTCATATATGCAGCATTTTTTGCCTTTTGATTACATTCATTTGTTGCTCTGTAATTTTTCATGTATGCAGCATTTTTTGCCTTTTGATTAAATTCATTTGTTGCTCTGTAATTTTTCATATATGCAGCATTTTTTGCCTTTTGATTACATTCATTTTTTGCTCTGTAATTTTTCATGTATGCAGCATTTTTTGCCTTTTGATCAGATTCATTTTTTGCTCTGTAATTTTTCATATATGTAGCATTTTTTGCCTTTTGATCAGATTCATATTTTGCTCTGCAATTCTTCATGTATATAGCTTTTTGGATTTTCCTTTTTTTGCTAATACCTGCTGGTAATCTTGATTTTGCCTGTTTGTTTGTATTTGTACTGTCAGCATGTGAACTGATTTCACCCCTAGTACCTGATGGTTGTTTGTTCAGGTTTTCTGATACTTCATTGCATTTTCTTTTGCTCTTGTTTATATTGGGTTCAGAAGAGCTATCACGTAACATTTCATTTAAAATGCTATCAGATAAAACTGGAATAGTTGAAATGTAATGCATTTCACCTATGTGTCCTATATATACCAATCTAGAATATTGTGACACATTAAGTCCTTCAACTACAGTTATTTCAGAGAAATTTTCATTGGATTCTACAATGTGAATTTTTAAATTCAGAGCATCGGCTATTGCTTGCATCATAATGTGATCACCCCATGTTCCTTGTACTGACATAGTAGACAGGTATTCAGACCATGACAGATCTGTAACACTTTCTATAAATCTCTCTGGGTTGTTTTGCAAATATTGAACTCCAAGACTTCTTATTTCAAAATGACGACTTGCATCATTGTATAACTGATGTGCTATTGCTTTAAATAAACAATCTCCCATTCCTCCCACATCTAGTGGTCTCAATCCATGTCTACCTAATCTGTAGTGCAACAGAAAATCAGAATTTACACTGCACACTGATTTAGATGAGATCATATTACTTATCATAGGCCCTGGGTTTGATTCTATGTCTCTGCTTAGGCTAAACTTGCAATAATTTGATTTGTGAGTAAGATTCTTGTAAACACTTGGTAGTAAATTATGCATCTTGCCTCTAGAACTTTCTCTATCTGTCTTAACATTACTTTTAGTTTTACCTTTAGCCTTAATCTTGAAATGTTTTTGCTGATTTTTCTTAAATTTTTTGAAGCATTTACTCTTTTTTGTTAATGTAAAGCCTGGCATTTTTTGTTTCGATTTTCTCTTACGCCTGTGCATGTACCTTAGATATGAGGTACCATATATTTCTCCTCGACTAAATGCCCATTTATGATTGATAAAGTGATGAATTCGAGATGACTTTGGGACAGTTTTCCTGATTTGTTTTCGAACCAACCTTCTTAAATTTCTGCTCTTCTGCAACACACGCCTTAATTTTCTTATTGGAACTCTACTTGATTCTCGATCATGTCGAATGTGAGAATGAGTTCTCACACCATTAGAATAAACAAACTTCTCGTACCGAGATCTAATTTTCTTTACTTCAGTCACTACTGGACTGTTATCGGGTTGTTTATTACCATATTTACTAGTATTTGTATCACAGTTGTGTTTCCTAGGCACAGCTTTCAAGATCGTGTCCGTGTTTTGTGTCAAATCAAAGCTACCATTGTTTGCGAGTATCCGCACATTAAGCTTATATTTTGTATCTCTGAAGAAAATATTTGTTCCCCGAGGAGAATTTGTAATTTCACGAAGGTAATGTTTTGCTTCTCGAAAGAGAGTACTTGCTCCCCGAGGGGAATTCATAGTTTCCCGAAGGAAATGTTCTGTTCCCCGAAGGGAGTTATTTGTTCCCCGAGGGGAATTCATAGTTTCCCGTAGGAAATATTTTGCTCCCCGAAGGGATTTAAACGACCCTAAAAAAGGGTTTTGAAGTGCCAGGTTCTGCACATGGAGAGAACTCGCTCGCCAATGGCCGCCACCGCTGTCTTTTGGACAAATCTTATCCGGCGATGTTTCTCGATCTTTCCTGTTCAAAACTCTGTTTACACTACCTTGAAAACACCTGAAATACTCTTTAAAAGAAAACACTGGACACAATGTTTGAATGCTCTGCCTGATTACTGCTACAAAAAAGCATGAAAACATTGTAAATATGATCGCTTACCTGTTAACACGTTGAACGATGCAGAAGAAAGGCAGCCGCATGGTTGTGTACGAGTACTAGTATTCGACATAGAGTCGATCATTGACGAGAGAAAGACGGAAAACGCCCGGTTAATCTCGACTTATTGTTGTCTTCTTATCGTGAAGCATTCGGTGCCGTCCGGATTCAAAAACCGATATCTGTTCGACTTTTTTAATGATTCCGAACACTCTCCGAGAATCGGTCCACTTACTTACTTACTTACTTACTTACTTACTTACTTCTCGGGCGATGACTTAGTGGCTGCTCGCTAGCTTCGCTGCAGTAGCCACAAAAACGTTTTTGTGCTATACTTCGGGAAACTCCAAGAGAAAAAGAAAGTGGTTTCCACTGTCAAGTACAAGTTCCAATAATCAGTTTTGTTAATTATGTTTCGCGAACCGGATTTTGAAAATTGAAAATTGACGTAGAATCTGCGCCATCTTTGAAGTGGACAGACGGCGCAGATTTTGGTCAGCGCAACCTCAATTGACGTCGTCATCGCGTCTAGTGCTTGACTTTTCAGAAAGTAAAACGTCGCTAAAAAGGGAAAAAATATATATATTTCCGAGATTAAAGCGTTTTCCAAGAGCAGGAACTAAGTTTTGAGTTAAAAATCCCACAAAAACTGATTTCACGCGTCAGGAAGGTTGACGCGTTAACGTTATGAATGACTGCTGACCATGGTAAAGCAGCTCATATCTAACCAAGATGGCGAAGATTCATTTTTTTTTCTCGCTGATTAGAGGTAAGATATTTCAGTTATAATCAAACATAAGAAAAAAAGATTAAGGAAGTGATAACCGCAGTCACTAATTTAACCAAATGAGATAGTTTTTTTTACCCCCGAGTTCGACTTTCTTGATCTTAAGCGAGTTGACAATTTCCACGAGTAAAACAATATTCGTACGGTTCCTTACCATAGACGACAAGCTCGGCGATTGAGGTTACAGAATCGAAAATGTTTGCAGCTCGGCATGTATATCGTCCGTTGTCTTCAAACCTGACTGTTGTTATTGTGAGTCGTCCTTCCTCTTCTACAAACCGTTCGCTATCGTTGTTAGATTTCTCTTTCTTCAACCAGCTAACACGCGATGCTGGAAAACTGGTTGCATTACAAACGAATGAAACATTTTCCCCCTCTTTGGCAACGACATTTCGTGGTAACAACGTAAATTTTGGGGTAACTACAAAATAAAACATAAAATTAGACTCAAACAACTGTACCTTAACCCACAAAGTTTCTTGAGCACTTGTTTAGCAAAACCTTTATAGAAACATATGCTAACATTCCTACTTCACCACGGAGAAAGATTGTGAAGTGTTTTTGCGGCAAGGGATGCTACGTACGGAAAATAATGACAGCTTACTAGTAATTTCTATGAGAAAGGTGAGTGCTGCGTGATGCATTAGAAAGATAAACAATTTTAAAAAGCAAATGGTTTTTACGGGGTTGGACTGATGTGAAGATGATGACAGCTGGACCACAAACACAACTGGACACATTTGGGATGTCAACATTTGAAAGTATATGTTATTTTATCAGTAGGGTGGTTTCCTTAAACGAGTAAAATAGACATCAGATTAATACACAAAGCAACAAAAACAAAATGAAAAACGTTAAAGCCGAAAAATCAAAACTTTTGATCGTAAAGTAAAAAATCGAATCCTAAAATTGCAAAGACTGACTTTAAAATCGAAATCTTCAAAAGCAAAATCAAATTCTCAAGTATTAAAAGCAAAATCCGAAAACGTAAAAATCAAAACTAAAAACTCTTGATCCTAAAGTCAAAAATCGAATCCTAAAATCGCAAAAACTGATTTTAAAATCAAAATCTTCAAAACCAAAATCGAATTTTCAAATATTAAAAGCAATATCCGAAAAAGTTAAAATCAAATCCGTAAGTGATCCTCCAAGGGTTTTGTACCGCTGTGCACCTTGAGAGCAATATCATCGCCAGTGACATCCTTAAATCAACTCTCGATACCACATAACATTTCAAAGCGCCCTCATAAACCGGCTACCTATATACCTTGCTTCATGCGGTGTAGTGAAAACCAACTTTGTGCTTCTCTCCAAACAAAGGGAGCATCAAAATGTTGGTCTTAAACGACCACCAGTTACCTCAGAACCTAGTGACGTGAACATTGCCTATGAAGTCTTACTTAGTTTGACATTGGGTAAGCGATTACCCCCCAAAACTCTTGGTCTCCCACTTCCATTTAAACTGGAACTTTTACAGCTTAAATAAAGAAGATGGAACAGCAACTGCAGAAACCTATAGCCTCGGCTACTGAATACAAAGTTTGCAATTTTGGAATGTACCGAGCTTACCGTCGTCGTCAGTAATTGAGCGGAAAACAGAGCTCACATCTGCAAGCTCTGTGGACAATGAGAACATTACCTACAAAATTATATTTTACTCAGATAATTTGGCAAGCTTTTTGACACGTAACGACAAAAGCTAGAAATCTTTTCCGCCTTTCAAACAAGTTGGAGGTTTAACCTTTAGGTTTCTTGTGTTCTGCAGCACTTTGTGACGTTTGTAGACGGTTTTTCTGTTTGAGTTTTTAAAATGGAATTCAACTCTTTGTCCGATTTACTGGATACCGGATTACCGCATGAATAACGGATTAACAATCATTGAAATTGGTTAGTTTTGTGGTGGAGAAAACTGGAAAAGAAATTATACAGTTTCCTGGCTTTTATAGATAAGATGATGAGAATTTTTCTTGTCTCTCTAACGTGTAAAACATGCACTTTTTCTAACTATTGAACTTACATCCTGAAGCACTAATGGTGAGTTCTTAACTAAGGTAAGATGTTCAAATTTGTTTTTAATTTTCGACCCGAGTTTCAGCTTTTGACAAATTTCATTGAATACCTTATTGTTGTTATATATTTTAGTCTTCCTTCATGCACCGCTTTTTGTGATTTTCATTTTAATATTATATTTGACCTACGTATGTATTGCGACGGGCGTTACAGTGAACTCAAAGAATTGCAAAATAAAAGGTTAGAGAGTTCCTATTCGTGTTTTGTTTACAAATCCTCGCACTTCCTGGCCAGACATTGGACAGGAAATTTGAATAATGCTTGAGACGAAGTGCGCGACCACGTGCGTGTAAACAAGCCAATCATATCATTCTTTAGCCTTTGATTACTTTACCGCCGACTTTTTAGAGGCACTCGAAGTCGTTTTTCGCACTACTGGCATCAAATCAATAAAAAAGCATATAATTTTAAAATATTTTTATTGCAATTGTTTTGTCAAATTGACGGCTCTGATATTACAATATTCCTAGTTCAAACAATAAGATCATTTATTTTCAACTAATAAATAAACACTTATTTGTAAAGTTCTATCAATTCAACCCATTCAAGAAAATCATTTATGAAACAGCTTGCATGCAGGCTTTGTTATCAACAGTTTTCCATAAAAAAAAATAAATAAAAAAAACTTACCTTTTTTCGTCCAAACTCTCTATAAAACTTCCACCTGTTTCCGTATTTGTACATAACTTTATACGGAATCAAGTTAACCATATCCTAATAACTGCCTTGTGCTGCGATAGCAGTTAACCGGTGACGAGTTCCCAGATGGATCTGAAAATACGCATTCCTGGCGTCCCATGTACACCAGGCCTTTGTACTGTGTAGTCTTGCAAAATGAGCAGATGCACCATTGATGACATTTGAGGCGGTGATATCGCTATCGAGGATCTTCTTACTTTGCATCCCCTGAGGTTGGTCACAATCTAGAAAAACAACAAGTCCATTGATGTTTTTTTGAAATAGAAGAAAATGATTTACCAACCTCACACGCACTGTGAAGTGGATATTATGAACTGATGGAATTTGTAATTTTATTAAGGGAAATTCATTCGGAAATACTCAAACGAGAAAAAAAAATGACACAAAACTACACAAACTACACAGTATATATACCAAAATACTCTGTTCTAGAGCATGTTTGATATATATGTTTCATTGTTGGTACATTCTCATTTCCCACTTTGTAAACCAGCTCGGTACGTTCAAGATCAACTACAATGGATAAATTAAGTTTTGACCTTAAACCTTATATTTTAAACAAAAGAATAGCAATACTTCTTACAAACATACTCATCCAAAAAGATTGGTATCAAACTCAAACATTTTGATAACAATCGGGAAAATATCCCATTAAGATTCAAACTCTAGATCTCCTCTTCTTGTATTTCGAATCAACTAATCGAGGTTCTAATTATAATTTTTAGAGTGTGTTTAATTTTTTTACTCTGGGCGCCTGTAGATGTTGTAACCCAATATTAATCAACAAAAAATAACAACAAAGAACCTATGTTATTCATAGTATTACTATAACGATTTGTTTCTTTGTTTTTGGTTTTTCTCCTTCGTTTGGGGCATCTTCTAATAATTAATATTGTTTTCTTAAAAACGTTCAATGGAATGATTTTAAATTACTATAAAGATGGTAAACTGTTGAAAATTATAGCAAAGAAACAACATAATACATATAGCAGAAGTGATGGACGCCTTTTAAGGAGCAATATATCAAGTCATATCTAGAATCCCAAACTCTAAAGCTCTCTATCTTCCTGGTGACTTCAATGTAAGAGTTGGAGCTGACCAAGAAGCCTGGCCGCTCTCTGCCTCGGTGCGCACAGCAGAGGCACAATAAATAGAATGCGGTTGTTAGAACTCTGCTGTTTCCAGCGACTTCTTCAAGTGTAAGGAGATCAACCGAGTGTCCTGGAGAGTTTGTCATTTCATGAAATAAAATAAATATAAGATATAGTTACAGAATAGTTACAGAAATATAGCTACTGGTCACCTATACTACTGACCTACAATAAACAACCATCAGGGCTGAACCAGATAGATAACAACTATAGATATAATTACAAAATTGGTTTATAACTGAAGTCAAAAAATTAAGGATGCTAAGGATTTATATTTAATAGTCGATTTAGGTTATTAGATACGAAAAAAAGAGAAATAGAAGATATAAAAATAATGTACAATTGCTCAAGGATAATAGAATAGTAGTAACTAACATTATCATGTACATAATATTTTTGTCGATTCGTAGATCTGCTTCAGGAAGAGGTCCAGGCGCAATTTTTCTTTCTATTTTCTTTACGTGCAGTAGTATTGGCGGCGATTTCTATCATACATAACTTGCATGTCCGTCTCCTTTTTCTGGCAATAAACTCCTCAGTGCGAGATTACCGAATCGTTGTTGCGGTCATTTCAGATCTTAGCCAGGTTTACAGACCCGTGCTGCTGAAAACGATCTCTCACAGGAAGCGCTCGTTGCTGGATTGACCGCCAATAGTTTACATGTTACAGTGCATGGTATGGCCAATTAAGGGTCTTTCAGCCTTAGGATACTTCTTAACAGTACATGGAATGTCCTAAAAACATTCCGTGGGACCTTCAACCTTTAATATTTGATTTCGTACTTCCAGTTAGCTTTTTAACGATTCTAAATTGATGTCCGAGTGTCAGCTTCTTCACCGTGAGACCTTGAATAAGTAGGGACTCCATCTGTTCGTAGACTTCAAAGCTCGGTTGACTGAAGCGATGATCTATCCCATTAACCACCAAGTCTAAATGCAGATAGTTATCTTTTGGGGTTTCAAGAAATGTCGGTTGTCTACTGCTGATCTCGTTCCTTATTGGTGCCCAACATTAAGAAAATGTTGTAACCATTGCTTTTATGAAGCACTCCCGATAAGAACGATGAAAAATTTTTATCATCTTCATTGTCTTACAGAGTAACAGAGAGTTAAAAAGTAACGACCAAAGATCAGGAGCTTCATGCAATCAGTAGTTCTGTTCGCAGTTACCCTCCAACTCTTTGAACACCGACAGCGCCAGCGATTCAGAAGAGAGTGAATTAGTTAATAGTTCATCAAAACATGATAATCTATAGCTAAAATGTATGAAATTAGTCTGCCCAATCATGGACAATAATGTCAATCAATTTTGATTTTCGATTTTCATTTATAACAATGATATGGTAACATTTTAGGTGCAAAAAGTGCACAAAAAGTCTCCGCGTCCTTGGGCTGTATTGTCATAATAAAATCGGAGAACAAGTCATTCCCTGATGATGCCGTAGACCGGCAGAAGTTCGAAACATTGATTGTAGAACTTTTAACCATTTGAAAAAAAATATTTAACAACTTTCAACAGTAGCTTTAGGCCTCTATTGAAAATCATATTTTTTACTATTTTACAACATGCTACTGAAGGACAGCATAAACTATATTTAGTATAATACAAAAGTGGAGAATTGTTGAAACAACCAAGTTCTTGCTTTATGATATGCAAACGAAAATACGAAATGTATGCAAGCAGTTTTGATAAAAGCGCCAGATAAATGAGTTAGATTTATATGATGATTGATTGATGATGTACATTCAAATGTTGGGTTTAGCTTTGGCAAGTTTTTTCAGTGCTATGCCTTTCAAGTAAAATTCATTGCCGTACTCAGGTATTCCACATTAAATTTCAATTGAAAAATTGAGTCTATAAATGTTTTTGTGAAATTTAAAGTGGAATATACTATCGTCAGGAAATACAGTTTACCATAGTAATGGATTGCTCAACTGACAAAAGAGTTTTAAAGGGCTTTCTTCAATAACAACAAGCTCGACGTTGTTCTGTAAGTTGTTACATTTTTCTAACAATTAGATAAAACGTTTTCCTTTTTTGAACTACTCATATTTTACTTACAAACGTACTTACGCAAGCGATCTTCGTAAAATATTGGATATATTCATTAACGTATTGTAAATAATGACGTGACATTCAAGGCTTGAGGCCAAGAAAATTATTTCACGAATAGTCCATAATTAGTGTTAGAAGATAATGTTTTGATCGTTAACAACAAACAACAACATTTTTATTTGCACCTTTTGCTTTACATTTTTAAAAATTCAAATTAGCTTTTGAAGTGATAAATTAGAATTAGGTGGCTGGACACCCGAAAATAACTATATAGAGCTAATCTGGTCGGGTGTTATTTTTCATTAACTTTTAAACAAAAATGAGCAAATACAGAAATATGGAGAAAAAACTATTGACTAAGCATACATATGAATAATTATACTGAAAAAAAAAACAACTAAAAACTAAACGCTAAAAAATCAAGTATTATTAACATTGAAATTAGAAAAAATATTCAAAGTCAGAATTTCAATACAAATGAAGTAAATTTAATTTAAGCAATGTTTTAAAGGAACGCAAGCCCAAGGGTTTCAGAGACTCATCAATATTGTTCCAAACTTTTGGGCCATGCAGCGTATCTAATATTGAAGTTCCCATAGATGTGACCGAGAAAGTCTTATGTTCTGTTTTGCATTCTTTATTTCTTACTCATAACATTAACAGCAGGGTACTTCAATAGTATTTCCGCCTGGCGAGCCTTTTTTTGGTAAGGTGCCAACACTCAGGGTCTAAAACATAATTGACGGGAAGGTGCTGCCTTTCATCGAACATCTGCAAATGGTTATACCTTCGCGTCTTCTCGTGTAACTATAAGGATGTTAAACCGTAGGTCCAGTCTCTCAGTAATATATCGCGCGACTTTAAAAGAGAACCCACACACTTGTCGAAAAGAGCAGGGTAGTGATCCCGATATTGCGGACTTTCTGTTAAATGTACATGGAAGGCATATCTTCATGTCTGAAATAAGTGAGCTACTATTGCGGACTATCAAAGACCCTCAACTATTAAAACTTTTGTTTGTAAATATAGCACTTTAAGAAAAAGCGCAAAAATCGTTATATTATTATTATCATTATTATCAGTTCAAAACGCATTTTACTTGAAAATGATCTCCATTTAGACACAAGTGCTTTATTTCTTACGTTTTGGATGTTAAAAAAAATGATTTTTAAACATTCAACAAAGAAACGTGTATGAAAATTATAAAGTACTGTCATTGGCACTGCATCATTAACAATTCAAGTGTAAAGCGAATCTTCATCCTTTAAAACCAAACTATATAGCTTATAAAATTAATACCGTACATCCTATTATAGACAACCTACGAAAAGATTAAAAAATACAATACACCATTTTACAAACCTTTTAAATTAAAATTTTCAAAATAATTTTAACCGTCTAGCTTCATTTGAATGTTCGTTAAATGGTATTGCTAGCTTGTATATATCAATACAATTATGTTAGTTAAACAAAGTACGACAACACAAAAAATTATCAAAATTTCCATTTTCGCTGACAGATGGACATTACTGACAGCAATGAGATCGCTTTTTTTCGGATTTCTTTTTTAAAAAAGAAATGCAGGTTAAAATAGGTTTTCTAAGATAAGTATTTAGTATGAGCTAACTGAAAACAACGCCACAAAACTATTTTATGTAGATCTGTCTGACCTCATCAGCATAACAAGGTAGCAACGAATCAATTCTGGATTAATGATATTCGCCTGTCCTCTAACTAGGATAAAGTTACAATTGAGCCTTAAAATGTACCAGCCAAAAGTCACATCTCTTAAGGACGGCATTTTCATAACTCTCCATGCAGGTGCAAACACTCGGATGTAGATTGTTAGAAAGGGTGGGTAGTGATCAAGAATAGCTTTTAATTCAGTTCCGCATAGGACTTCAGTTTAGTTTTAACATCCGTGAGTTACAGGGAAGCTGCAAAATCAGTTTTATCCAAAGTACTTTAAATTGCCATGAAAACTAGCAATTCGCTTATCTGGGGCGTTGTTTACGGCCTTTTGTCTCTTGGGATAGTTGTAACAAACGCCTTTGCGATCTTCATCTTTAAACAAAAACGATTCATTATCTGCTAATCAACCTTGTGGTTACCGATTTTCTAGTTGGGGCCATTGCACAGCCTCTATATATCATTACCATGGTGAACTCTCACCATACAAGTTTAGATGAAATATACTTAACCGCCGACATTATAGCAGGAATGGCCTCGGTGTCCACAATTACTCTGATAACTTTGGAAAGACTTTTAGCTGTTGGGTGGCCATGGAGGCATCGCCTTTTAAAGCGAAGACATTACTTCCTCGCTATTACATCTACATGGTTATATGCTACCCTGATAAGGGTTCTCGACCCAATTTGTTTCTATTTAAAGTTTGAATGCGACAACTTTGTTTACTTGTTTTTCATGAGCCTAGGTACTCCTTTCACCGTGACAATAATATCATGTATATTGATCATTTTATTGAAGAAAAGATCTGACAAGTCTTTACCACAACGATCAATTAGTCAACAAAATACAAGACTTGTGCAAAGTATGCTGATAGTAATTATCGTGTCCTGGGTGACTTGGCTGCCATTTTACACCTGTAACTTACTTGTAATGACAGATCACCCGTGTTCGCAATTACACGAGGATATATTCAAACTCCTTCATTACAGCAACTCCTTAGCCAACCCGATTATTTATTCCTTCAGGTTACCACTATTTCGGTCTACTCTTCGAAAAATGTTTTGTAATACCCGGAATGAGCAGGACGAGCCAAAACTCAGAAATCCTGAGATAGTTCTTCAAATTCTAAGCAAAAACAAAAAACCCTGATAAATTAAGTTTGGCTGCATACTGAAGACACCAAGTAAAGTGCATCAGAAATTGTATTTCCAAACAAAAACCCGGACAAATTAAGTTTGGCCGCATGCCGAAGACCCCAAGTAAAGTGCATCAGAAATTGTATTTCCAAACAAAAAACCCGGACAAATTAAGTTTGGCCGCATGCCGAAGACCCCAAGTAAAGTACACCAGAAATTGTATTTCCATAATTTGTTAGCAATATCAAAAAACTTTATTAGCGTGATTGCTCGAAAAATGGTTTGAAAGTTTTTTTGATAGTTACGTCTTGCCAGTGCGTGGATTAACCAGATGGAAGATTTACTGCTATAACCTGACTTTTTGAAAAACATTTTAAGCTTAAACGGCCAAATAAACAATGTTTTTAAGCACTGGTGCACATGAGGTTCGTCTAAAGCTTTTAAACTTGTTCAACTGAAAAAGCATTTATATAAGATAACGGTAGTAATAATGCCTGTTACTAACGGCGTGCATGGCCAGTGTCAATTTTAGCGGCTGGGAGAAGGCTATTAGTAAGCACGTATACGTGCAATTTATACTTTATCATTTAAGCCACGAGTAGTGCTACCAAGGGATAGGCCACTTTTTTTTGGGTTACCAAGCTGTGCATATTTAATGAGGCAGGCCAGGTGGC
>JAOBAY020033734.1:0-14175 GCA_025331085.2 Zoanthus sociatus
GCTCCTTTGCATTTTCCAAAGTATATTATCTCTCCCGATGGCATCCCGCGTAAACGGCTATCCCAGCCGTCTTGTTTTAATTTGAGACTAGCTGCTTTATATTGTAGTGCTGTAGGCTTTATTGTACAGTGTATTTGGTTTATCCGTACATATTCCTATTATAAAATGGTGAATGTATTGTATTTATATTACAATTTTTATAAAACCCAGTGTCATACCGAGTGATAAAAAATCGATAAAAACTACATCTAAGTAAAATATAGTTTATCAACACACTTGTAATAATTTTGACCAATCAGCTCCCAGTATTTAAGCGCGCTTCATTAATTTGCACTGTTAAGGTTACGGTACATTTTGAAATACAAAAAATTATCAAATTAGTCTATTTACTGGGTTGCCTGTGGCAAACAAGCGTAACCCAACCTCGTATCCAGGTTCATTTCATATTTCACGTCACCACTACGTCAGCCTGGGTACGAGGTTGGTCTTAACCCTATTCAGACTGAAGGGTGCCACTCTAACTTTAAAACTCTAACTTTTAAACAATTTTATTTTAACACCACCGCATTTTCAGACAGTTAACAGTTTTCTTGAATGTTTTAATGTTGTTTCTCTTATTTTCAAATCACTATTTTCTAACGCGATTATGTATAAAGTTTTTCTTCAATGAAAGCCAGGCATATATATTTCGGTATCAAAAATAATGTACAAAAATATATTACAAATTGCCCATTGCTAAAAAATGATCATATAGTCCAGTGCATGGATTTGGCAAATCAGTTTCGGTTAATGTTCCCGTTTTAACCATAACCTGCCAGTATACCGGACTAAACTGATGATAAGCTCTCTGTCAGTCGCACTGTGAGCTTTCTTAACTGAGCACCAGTCCATCAGTATCTTAAATCGGGAACCTCGTTTGAACACACCGGAGATTCACGTACGGTTTGGGACTGGGCTCCATCTGGTGTTACTCCTTCGCACCTTTGAAGTGCTATGGGACCTGGATGAACTTGACGCAAGTTCTATGACATGAAAACTGGCGCAAGTTGTCTTCACGTGTCAGGAGCGTAAGAGTGAGAATGTTTGGAAACAGGGTTAAAAGCAAGTCTATCAAGGTTAAAGGGTTTGAACACTTGATCTGGTGACAACAGACTTTCCAGAGCGTTCGTCTTCGCAAAGTGCTGGAGAATGACCGTCAGCCGCTCCTAATGTATGGATGGATAAAATGAGTTTAGTTCAGGACTTGCCGACGATATATGAAAAAGTACTGTTATAAGTAATAATTGATAAAACATCTATGTAACAAAATAACATCTCCATATATAATTTAACGTGGTTGGGGGCCTGGTTGGCGCAGTAGCTAAGATCTCTGGCCAATCAGAACCAAGGAAAATAAATGGTGTACAAAGTTACTTTTATAAACGAAAAACGACAAAGTTGAGAATCAGTTCAACTATAAATATCAATAATTCCTGCGTACGATTTCTGACCAATTTGCACGCTGCTCAGTTTAAATACCAATATTAATTAATATTATGGTTTGTGGTTGGCTTAAAAGTCGAGCCCATGATCCTCAGTAAACCGAGCGAACGCTGTAGCCACTGAGTTACAAAGAGCCTGAGGAGAGAGAGGTCATTTGTTAAATTTTTGCTTGGAAAAGAATTATCTAAATTGGGCATTACAAAACATAAACAAAGATAAAAAAAACAGAAACTAATAATAATTATCATATATTTTTGCTAACATAGGTCACATGCAATATTATCAATACTGCTAATAACAGACACGTTACCCTTTCCCTGTCGTTGTTGCCCCACAGATATGGCGGAAGAGCCTGCGAATGAAGAGCAGGAAACACGCTTTCCATGTACACAGTTCGAAAGAATTTCTTCATATGCGCTGTGTTTCTCTGAAACAGAAAAATGTTTCAATAAAAAGATGAGGGTTTCTCAGCTCCACTTTAAAAAATCACAAATATTATTTAAGTTCGTGTAATCAATATAGAGGAACATAATAATAATAATAATAATAATAATAATAATAATAATAATATTTCAATTCAAATAATTATGTTCACATGCGCTTTGAATGTAGTTAGTTTATCATGTTAATTTAATGTATAAAATTAAAATGTAATACTCTTGTTAAAAAACAGGATTTATATGAATCTAAAGCTACACCACAATTAACGATGCAAACTGAATTTTAATTATAATTACTTAAAAGCATCTCTGTTCAAAATTTGCAAGAAAAACATACCAGATTTGGACATCCCTTCCCGTCCATACAAGAAGACATCTAAGCAATAAACCACTAACAAACTCTTTTCCCCTTGGCGAGGTATTCTATACAATTATAATCTCAAGTATAGATAGAACATGTGTACTAGTTACAAATTGAAGCCACTGAAATGGGCCCTAAGGTCACGTGAGTAGTGGAGAATTCTCGTTAAATCTAATGTAAACAATAGTGAGCCTGAATGTTAGCAGCCATGGACAACTACATCCTATATACACACCTACACCCAGTATATACCACTACAGCATATACAGCAATTCAAACTTCTGAAAGAGTTGAGCAAAGATAGAAAGTAAGATAAAGTAATTTCTCTCCTGTTCCTTCCTGGATTAGGTTGAGAGAAAAGTTGAGACAAGGACGTTGGAATAAGGTTGAGATGAAGAGGGAAAAGGGGTGGGCTGGTTGGGTTGTATCATCAAGTTTAAGTACCTTTTGAGACCTCTTTATTTCACGCTTGTTTCTTTCATCCCATTCGTGCTGAAATATCGATGAAATATATCGTGTTTTAATCTGTAAGTCTTGCACCATTTGCTCCCCCAATTTACTGCTTATATTAACAACAGAACGGCTGACACTTCAGACTATTCTTAATAACGTCTTCTATTTTAAAATCTCCCTGTCTAAATTGTACCAAGCTAAATAAAACAACTATAATAGCATTGTTTTCTATGTTAGTCCTGAAAGGTCTCTTGGCATTATTTCTACGTAAGTCACAAATATAGCAAATGTGCTATTCAAACAAAGAAGGTCGGAGTTCATTGGCTACATAAATCCCCGCTTTTTGCCCTTCTAATAAGTTGGCAATACAGAAGAGTTGAAATATTGGCCACGAGCGGGATAAATAGAAGACTGTGTTCTAGCAGGTTTGGCGTAAATCACAATAGCTCTTATTATAGTTAAGAATGCCACTCCAACAAACCAGCGGTATTTCAATAAGTTTAGCATCAAAACGAGCTGTGGCTGTTGAAAATAACGAAAATGGCAGCAGACAGGAAGACATGGAAAAAATCACAAGAATGGTCAAGAATAAACTGGATGCTACAAGTGAAAAGACCATAACACGCATTGCACGATATTTTAATAGGGAAACCGGATTGAAAGAATGGATTTGTGGGAAACCACAAAACGTGTGGTACAAAAAAAAAACTGGTAGCGAAACATCTGTTGCGGCTGGATGAAGTATCTTTGCGAGCCCAATTCTCCATTAGGAGACACGAAACTGTTGTTGATGGGCATGCGTATCTTGATGGCATCTAAGTTAATAGCATTCTGCAATAGAATTTCAAAAAAGTAAAAATGACAAAATTTACCTTCAGCAGATCCATAACATCCATGGTTTCTAGTGCTCGAGGAAAGCTAGCAACAACAGGATCCATGATCAAATCTGAACAGAGATCATATTGTAACGCAATAACATTTATAGTGAAACATTTATTTTGAAGGAGTTTGTAACGCAATCCCGCACATATGAGTCTAAAATAGTTATTCTGAATGGAATCCTAACGCAGTCACATAAGTTGAACAAATATTATTCTGAAGGGATTTGTAAAGTATTCAAATCTGATACAAGGACTATGACAAGAGCCAAAGTGACGATAACAGGAAACGATGGTCTTGATTTGTGAACATAAAAGCTGCACTTTGGACAGAAAACAATATACCGCCCTCTTCACTAAGACAGTGTTTCACAGGATTCGTTATGGTTCCTAATATTCCGGAATAAACTCATCACAAATCTTGGAATTAAACAATGATCAAAAAGATCGATCAAAAATAAAACCCTTCTCCCTATCTATGCAAGCTTTTTGTTTCAGCTTCTGATATCCATTCCTACAATATTCACAGTTGGCATTATTTACTGGATGAGAAATTCAAGGACCTTTCCTGGACGTTCCTGATCCTTTTCGAGAAATCCAGGGCAGTATATCAAGTAAAACTTGTATGCTTTACACATTTTGTTAAACATCAGTTCTAAAACAAACTATACTTACAACTTTATTCTGATGAAGGCCACCACAAGTGCGGCCGAAACGTAAAGTTTTATCAAATTTTTATACGTGTAAACCGTAAAGCTTTTAATAATTTTTAGATTTTTATTGAGATATGACACGTAAAAGCCTCAAAGATACTATACTTACAAGCTTTATTATTCGGCTTTACTGAATTGGTTGAATTCCAGCAATGACATAAGAAATGGTGGTTTGCCCATTTCATAATATGTATCACATAATTTATGTGAAAGCAATAAACAACATTCAGTCGTTGGTAGAAAATAATTATAAAAAGAAAAAACCAATTAACAATCATTTTTAAAAAACTAAACCACAAATACGAGTAGTACCATCTTCGATATTAAGCTCCCATTAAAGATTAGTTCGAATAATGCTAAATACTAAAACAAAGGGTACTGGGCAGTGTTTTCTGTTGCGAATTGTACATTACTAATTCATAATTGATGTAATTGGGGGCAATTGCCATAACTCTTAAAGACGTGGAGAGATAAGTTCATTTACCAGTGAAAATGAGATTTTCTTATGAAAATTCCTTAGTCGAAAATCCACTTCGCGACTTTTTTTGGCTAAACACAACAGGAAAACGATTTTCTCGTTGCCTCCAATCACAAATCACGTATTTTCGGCAGCTTTGTTTCTCTTGTTAATAAAATAATTTCACCATACTCGAACTTCTGTAGTTTTATCTCAAACATTTTATGAGCAAGAAAATGTTTTCGACCCGCTTGGATGGCTGAAAAATATGGCAGATTTCTGCCGTAATCATGTATTTAATTCCGAATGAATGTACAACGTCTTCAGGAAATGTTCAAGCGGCGAGTTTGCAAAGTCGGCTGTTGTCGAATGAAAATCTTCATTCACAAAAAGCTCAAGTTCAATGCCTATAACAGTCCCGGGAATTGATTGGATCAGTTTTCCACAAAAAAGGCATTTTAACATAACAATTAACACTCTAAACAAGTCGTTCCAACCCGTACGAAAATCCCGTACACTCGCGGTTTACATTCAGTAAAATTTATGTTCTTACCTGCATTTTGTGAATCTAATCGGTCTTGAAATAAGATGTCGCCGACTAATTGCCGATAATACGATATGAACGGCGTGTACTGATTGCACGTTAGTAGCGTGTCTGGTAGGGTACTGGGGAAACAGAAAATATTGCGGTAAAACATCATCCTCCTTTTTTCCTCCTCCTTCTGCTCCTGCTCCTCCTCCTCCTCATCATCATCATTCTTTTCCTCCACCTCGTTATCATCATCCTCATCCTCATCATCCTCATCATCATTTTCATCCTCATCATCATCCTCATCATCATCATCATCATCCTCATCATCATTTTCATCCTCATCCTCATCCTCATCCTCATCATCATCCTCATCATCATTTTCATCCTCCTCCTCATCATCATCATCATCACCATCCTCATCATCACCATCCTCATCCTCATCATCATCCTCATCATCATTTTCATCCTCATCATCATTTTCATCCTCATCATCATCATCATCATCACCATCCTCATCCTCATTATCATCCTCATCATTTTCATCATCATCATCATTTTCATCATCATCATCATCATCATCCTCCTCATCATCATCATCATTTTCATCATCATCATCCTCATCATCCTCATCATCAATTTCATCATCATCATCCTCCTCCTCCTCCTCATCATCATCATCATCATCATCACCATCCTCATCATCCTCATCCTCATCATCATTTTCATCATCATCATCATCATCATCCTCATCATTTTCATTCTCATCCTCATCATTCTCATCATCATCATCATCCTCATCATTTTGATCCTTCTTATCATCCTCCTCATCATCATCATCATCCTCACCACCACTGTATCATCATCATCTACATCATCCTCATCACCATCCACCTCCTAGTAATCATCATCATCATATCAACCATAAATTATGATCTCATGATCAACCAAACATTGTAAGGCAGTTTCGTTACTGTTGTAATAAATCATATCGCTGGTACTACTACCACTATCATAATAGTCAGTTCGTCATCATCACCACCTCTACCACCATCATCTTTATCACTTGCACGCATCATCATCACTACCACCAAGCATCATCATCACTACCACCATCATAAACATAATTTTTGTCATCATGACCACCACAACTACCATCATAATCATCATTTTCGTCAACACCACCACCATCAAATACCACGTTAATCATGTGCATCACCATCACTACCACCAAAATCAGCAGCAACAGCAGCATTACTTTCTTCAACATCATCACAAGCAGCTTAAATCTATATTGCCAAATTAAAACCACTAGGTTTTTTATAAATACACTTTAGCATTGATGAATACACTGCGCACTCAATAAATGTTAATCACTCAAAAACTTCTTCATTATTATGTAAGGATACTCAACATACTCGAAAATTTCCTTGCTGGTCCTGTTGTAAGATTGTAGCCTGACGACCAACGTTGGTTGACGGACGCTTCTGACAATTGACTGAAAACGACTTGGACTTGCTGAGAGAGGAACCAAACTGAGTGAGTTTCTTTTCATTTCTTTGGGCGCGAAAGATAAGATTTTGTTTAAAACAGCCAAATGACTGAAAAATACTAAATTCAAGTATTTTATGAAAAAAAAAACAATGAGCTATGACTAAAGTCAACGAATGAGTGAACTTGCGTACATTTGAGGTCACTGGACGGATCCAACGGGATGTTTTGTTCTCCAGGCGATCCACCATGTAGTTCGAGTTCATACGATCTAGAACAAACAAATCGAACTTCATGACGGCGATAATCGAAGTTATCATCATCAGTTTTATCATTAGTACCATTAGAGGCTCGCCTTCAGTATCATCACAACCATCAAAACATCATCATCATCATCCTTAGCATCACTACAAGCACCATCACCACCATAAGATCATCATCATCATCATCATCATCATCATCAGTTCTCACTATTATTTATCATCACCAACACCTTTACCAGAATCAATTTCAACAATATATTCCTCATTCTTAATCATTGTTATCATTAACAGTGCAAAAATAAAGGAATGACCGTTCAGTAAATTGAAGAAAAAACTTCTGAAATGAGTCGCTTAATTTAGACAAATTATAAGGTCGCAAAAGTATCTGAACATGCCTCTAAGCAGAGTTAAGGGCTGACATGTTTCGGGCGTTAGTCCTTCTTCAGAGGAAATTCAGTTGTTACAACGATGGAAAAATTCTAAAAAAATTAACTATTTAAATTTTGATTTTGCCTTGCGATAAAGAACATGGCAAATGACGTAAATAAGAATGAGAGTAGATCATTCAAAATCATTGAAATGGAGGAGGAGGAGGAGGGGGTGGGGGGAGAAGAATCGGATAGGATCAGGCAAACTTTGGACCATTGGAAGGGGGTCAGGTCACAAACAAGGAGAACGAACTAACTTGTTAGATAATGGTGTGCCATTATCCTCGAACAGCTTAAGAACGGTCCAACCGCAGCTCAACTCGCTCGTTTCACCTGTTGACTGAATCAAATCAAAAATATTTTCAGACGTTAACTGCAGCTCTCTACTCGGCAAAGGAATACAGTAAAGAGCGATTCAACTGCTTTATTCATAAGTACGAGGAATTGTGGTTATGCGCCAACGGCAGTCCTGTGCCAGTTAGTGGATTGGAGGATTCTTTAGAGGAATGATTGTGATTGTTTTCGTTGAACGCTATTTACTGAGTTGCCTGTGACAAACCAGTCTTTAAACACCGTTGTTTTTGTTATATTAGGGCCTTAAACTAGATAGAAATTGCAATTCTTGCGCAAAAATGCTAATATGGTTTTACAATGATGTCGTGCAGTGTGTGATTGGCTCGGTGTCAGATTTTGTTACCGCGATGTGCAAATCTATCTGTGGATGGCCAACCACCGAGAAAATCATCATTATAATTACTAATATTAATATTACTATTATTGTTAATAAAATATTCTAAAGTGTTATTATTGATATAATCAACAATATAAATTAGCTACTACTCACCGTTCTCTGGTACGAAACATTTAATTCAAATAAGACTCCTATGATAAACAAATAACTTTTGGTTATTCATTGACGGCAATTACAATCAACGGTTAATCGTGTTTAATATGCAACTATCGTTGACGGTAAAAATAAAGAAAGCGTGCGCGAGCTGTCAAAATTGATCATGTGATTTTGGTTTATCTGTCAATAACCACCACGACCGTGCATTAATTTGGTTAACTTTCGGTTTAAGCCGAAGCTTGAAAATGGCAGGCTTTTTGACGGGCGTCTTGCAATTTTCCCGCCTATCAATCAAGTTTGAAGTTTCGGGTTCTTGTGCAGCACTTTGCGACGTTTGTGTTTGTTTTTTCTATTTGATTTCATAAAATGGATTCAGCCAGATTTACTGAATACTGTTACACATTTACCTGCCCCAGAAGGATGGAAAGCTGAGTTAGCTTAGGCGGAAAAGAAGGTCACACAAATATTCGAATCTCGGCAAAGCCAGGATCGAACTGGTTTCCTTGCGGTTGGAAGGCACAGATCTTATCAGCCACGCCAATTACACTCATCCTCAAGTGGCTAAAGCACGAACTTTACCTTTGTACAGTTTAAAAGACCAGAAATATCAATCCGGCAACCCCACTAGCATAATCTCGCCACCCCCTGACCAACATATGCATAAGAAAACGGGGCACAATCCTACCGGCCCGAGTAATAAGGTATTTATTGAGTACCTCAACAGAACGAGGAAGGAGTTGAAAAACATACCGAGTGTATCATAAGACGTTTGTATTCGAGCAATACATTCCGAGTCATACACACTTTGGGAGGCCTGTACAGAGAATAAAAAGCAATATGAATACAAGCCTGGATACTAGTAATGAATACTTGTAGCATTAAGGTTACTTAATTACTGTGTTAGTTGGCATTACGCCTCATATCTACCATGAATACTACTGGGGAAGATTCAGGAAGGGAGAGGCGGATTAAATGATTGTCAAATCTACCATAAATAATATTGAGGCAGACCCAGGGAGGGAGGGGTGGTTCAATGATTGTCAAATCTATCATGAATAATACTAAATAATCATGAATAATAGCATGAAATAGCTAAAAACAGGTTTGAGTCCACATATCGTCAAGCATAGTAAAACCATATTACTTCGGGAATAATGCTAGAAACAACACAAGCACTTGTATCAAATACTTTTAGCCGTTAAATATTCGCACTAAAGAAATGTTGGTTCAAGATTTAACCCTTATATTTACCATATCAATCAAGACTAGTTTGTGCGAGCTTCTTTATCGTGAAATCGGTGAAGAGCTAGCTGTAATTTATGGACTGAAAAAATGAAGCCACAATTTTATTACGTTTTAAGTTTCACAGATCAATTCTGTATGAATGATATCTTTAAGAAGTTTTAAATTATAAAGTGCAAAGCTAAACTCATTATCAATCCATTGGTATTACTGTAGTGTTACTCAAAAACCAAATTACTTTCAGTTTCAAACAAAACAACTAAATTTATTTTCTTTTTAGATATAAACCTCTATACAAAGTTAAACCGTCACGTTACAGCTATAAAGGGCTTATACCTTTGGTTCAAAGCTCCAGGCCCTTTGATCCTTCTCTACTCCCATGGCTCGTACACTGTGAATGTTACTGAGAACCTGAAATTATCAATACCATCGTTATTAACATCGTCGTTATAATCATCATCGTCAATATCACCATCATCACCATCATCATCAATATCACTCTTATAATTAACAGCACCCTAAAAATAGTTGACATTAAGATCATTATAATCAAAAATATCAAGATTGTTATCATCTTCGTAATGGTCATCACCATCATCATCACCAATAACATCATAAACATATCATTACCATCATTTCCGCTGTTGTTATTATTATTATTATTATTATTATTATTATTATTATTATTATTACTATTCGTCATCATTAGCATCATCATCATCACCATGGTCGCCATCGTCAATCACATCTTCATCATTGCCTTTAGCATTGATCATCATTATGGGAGTCATTGTCATGTACATCGTCATAATCTACTCAGTTTCTCTGTCGGGCATATTATAAAACTTGCACTCAAGTAAAGCAATCCATGGATAGTTTTGTTAAAGGCCTGCCGAAATTGGGACAATTGTATGGTCCAGGCCAATGGGCGGCTCGACATCAAAGGGAATTTGAATTAGCGTTTACTAATACTACAGTTGTGTGACTTGATAACTTGCATACCGTAGTGAAAAGAATCTTACAACTGACTTTGCAAACTTTAGTCCTTCGTGGGAGTGAAGACGGAAGCACAACAACAAAAAACGTGAGTTCTAAAATTCTTTTCACTACGGGCTGCAAGTTATCAAGTTATAAAACTGTTACTGTAGAAACACCAACGCAGCATTCCATTCATGACATTTATTGTTTACTAATAATGCTATATTGGATTATTTACCAGTTTCCGTTCACAGTCCCAAATGGCCATTCGTACTTGTCTGCTGAGAAGTTTAACCCCTGAAAGTAGAAAGCAGCAGCTTTTGAGTAAAAACTGAATAACGAGGAACAATGTTATTGCTTTTGGGCAGTGAATTTTAAGCAACATCTTACAACAACCTATGGTACAACGATTTTGTTGTTTTAAGTCAATTTTTTGCTAAAATTGTTACTTACTGGTTTTACTTATGCAAAAATGTTTCTCATAAACTGTGAGATAAAAATCTAATGAAAAAAACGCGACCCATATTAAGTTTTTTGGTATTTTCTGTTGAGACAATATCAAAACTTGAAAAGTTTAGCCCAACTTTTTCAAGTTTCAATCCATTTCTATCTTTGCCATCTGTAACAAAAAATGACAGGAAATGGAATAAACATAATGTAAACTTAAACAACAAACCTGGGCCATTATTTTTGAAAATCAGTTGAAGGCAAGATCTAATTGAGATTCTGAAAATATGATAAAATAACGTGAGATTGTACCAACCACGTAAGGATGAAAAGCTGTGACAACTTTGGTGGAAAAGAAGGTTTAAACACAAACTTTCAATCTTAATTCAAATCCAGGATCTTGTGGAGGGAATGAAGAGAGCCCATCAACTGCGCCATCATTAAATCCGCTATGTAGATTTCGGAACTGCGTTATTGGCTAACATCAAACTACCTTTGAAGCTAATGTTCTCACCTGTTCCAGGAAGAGGAACCATCCTCGCACTGACAACAGAAAACAACCTGGTCACTTTAACAGCTCTTTTCCGAATCTGCCGACAGTTAACAAAACAGTAAATATAATTTCTATCATACATGCAAGTTAAGCCGTACAACAAATCTAAAGATGCATGAAAACCAGGGTTTGTACTACAAATCTCAGAATTTGGTACCGTTTGGGATGCTTCTTCATTTTCATAGAGAGACAATAAGTCACGTATGTAACTCTGATTTCTTATATCAGTATAGTTGTAGTTTCAAACTCTTTTATCCTTGGCTTCATTAAATTGATTGAAATGTTATCTGCATGCAGAGACGCTCTTGGATGGTAATATGGAATAACAGGAATTGTTAATATAAAATAGTTTCGCTTTTACTTGAATGATCGACGCAAGTGGGTTCCAAATTTCTAAGAAAGAGAACTTTCGCTCGCCCAACAAAATGTAATTCAACTGTTCTACTTTTGTCTTTCAATTGTTTTGTTTGCCTTTATCTTAAATTCCTGCCAGCCTCGACTAGCATTATGTTAAATGCGGGTATGTATTAATCATTTGTAAATCTTATGCAATAAAATATTATTATGTAATAAAAATGAAACAAAGGTATCAATTAATACGGTTCGAAATCGACCTGAACCACGCCCAGATTGGTACCCCTTAGGGGTTGAAACTGACCTGAGGGCCACGCCCAGATTGGTACCCCTTAGGGGTTGAAATTGACCTGAGCCATGCCCAGATTGGTACCCCTTAGGGGTTGAAATTGACCTGAGCCATGCCCAGGTTGATACCTCTCAGGGCTTCCAATACAATTTTCTGACGAGCTCAAAACGTTGGTAAATCAGCACAGAAAAAGCGGTAGAGCTTCTTCTGTAACTACATAAGGTAATTTTTATGTCACTTTAAGAATCAGTTTCCTTGTTCTAAACTCAAGTCTAGATAATAATGTCTCTGTCGGTGATGTCATTTCCAAACGTATACCATTGGCCTGAATAGTACACACGTACCTGTTTGTGGATCGGGTCCCAAATAAGGTCGCGATACGTCAGATTTGATGGACTGAGTTTCGGGATTATCCACGAGCTGGTTTGGAATTTAGCTGAAAATGAAAGAAACTAATCTTAACGTAGCATATATATTTACTTCTTTTTCATTGGTCTAGAGCCCAAAGCGTGACTGATAAAAAAGTTCTAAAGAGTTAACAAAACATTAACTTTCTTGATAAATTGAAGCGCTACCACTATTAGCAAATGATCACAAAATGAAAGAATACTAGTCCGTGTTGCCGGGAAAATATTGTTTTGACAATCCGAGAAATTTCAGTATCAATTTTAACTTGGTTTTCTATCAAAACGTTGTCTTGGTAGTCGAACAACGAAGATTCGAAGTAAAATAAACTATTTGAAATGAAAGCACAAAAGACAGCGTGAAGTGCGTATTTCGCTTTTTATATTTTTATAATTCCTTCTTGAATTACAAACCGCGTAAACTCCCTCTGATTTGCTGTTTCTTTAACAAAAAGTAATAATGATTAATTTATTAATAATGACATTAAAAACAAAAAATGTTAGCAAATTTTAACATAGTGCCTTGAGACTCGAGTTGGGCAAATGAATAGATCTTATCTGGATTTCTACTGACCACTGTCAACTGTTTAGTGGTCTATTTAAATCATATAAAGGCCCGCGCAAACGGTTTCAACATTTGCTTCAACATTTATTCGATTTTATCGAACGGTGTTTATCAATGTTGAACGATGCTAAATACCGGGTGAGCAAACGGTTTCAACATTTGTTTCGATTCTGTTTTAACATAATTGCGTGAGAAGTCTGGTATTTAGTATGAATCCCCAAACTATTGTTTACCGTAGACGAAGACGCCATGCGCGTATTCGATAATGTTGAATGACCCGCGCAAACGGTTTCAACAACCTTCAACATTTTCGAGAACAAAAGAAAAATCGAAAGAATGTTGAAGTAAAGTTTAAACCCTTTTAAACACTTTCGACATCCTTTCGACTTCGTTTCAACATGTTTAAAAGGGGGTGGCAAACGGTTTCAACATTATTGTTCGATAAAATCGAATGGATGTTGAAGCAAATGTTGAAACCGTTTGCGCGGGGCTTAATTGTCTGTCAAGATTGAATAAGACAAAAGCCGAAAAAAAGACAAAAGATAATAAAACATTTTTGACATTGCTGTCGCAGGCTGCTTTCTAAACAAGATAGAATTACAAAGAAAGTTTACACATTTCAGGATCAAAATCTTCTTATTTTGTTCTTAAAGTGATGGACAAAGACTTTTTACTGTTCATTTTTAATACCTCATTTGTTACTGTTTTGTGTGTTTACACATGAAAAGAGTGATATTGAAGTTGAGTGATTTATATATCTGAAATAATGTACAGTAAGGTACTTTGAAAAAAGAATCGTTAGCATTACACGTCGCGGTCTGATGCCGGCTTGTTTGTTGCTGTGTATGTTCCATTAATTTATTATTTATTCCTTTTTTTTTATTTATTCTTTTTTAATTTTTTTTTATTAAAAAAACTTCAGCCTTAGATTGTTCTTATACTGTTCTTATTTTTCGAGCGATTTCAGCCTCAATGTTCTTATTAAGTTTGTTCTTAATAAA
>JAOBAY020033793.1:0-14174 GCA_025331085.2 Zoanthus sociatus
GGGCTGAATTCATCACACTTTGTAAATAGCTGACTGGTTTGCCTCCTAGCAGGGTTCACATTCCCAACTCGGACTAACGAATGGATTTGTCCTTGGTGAGCACTGGGCTGAATTCATCACACTTTGTAAATAGCTGACTGGTTTGCCTCCTAGCAGGGTTCACATTCCCAACTCGGACTAATGAATGGATTTGTCCTTGGTGAGCACTGGGCTGAATTCATCACACTTTGTAAATAACCAACCATTTTTCCTCCTAACCGAGTTCACATCCCCACCTCAGACTACTGAATGAATACATGGTCAATTTACCACACTTTGGTTTGCCTCCTGCTAGCTGAAGATCTTAGCATCCAGTATAGTTGTAAAACTATGCGAATAAATATATAACTAATATTTTTTGCTTTATTTCATTCAAAGGGTGTTATCATAGTGTGCACCAATGGTTTTCGTTGAAATCTAAGATTAAGTTATGGCATATTTAAAATAGCATCTTTAAACATGGCGGTTCCAGCCATAAAACTTTGGGTTTGTCTCGTTAAGTTTTCATTCCTGGTACTGTTTTGTAAATGTTAAAGATATCCAAAACACTGAAGAATGCTTAGCTGAGCCCAATTAATTATTTATAAAAGTAACTTCACATTATCAGACATTAACAATACAAAGAGTCACATAAGTCTTGTATCATTTATGATTAATTTATTTTCTCAATTTGGCTGACTTGTTTGTCATTCATTTCTCGGGCAACCAGCTACTTAATTTACAAAGAATTGGTTGCCTGGTGAATTTTTTGGTTGTCTCAGACTACCAGTCAACTGCTAATTTCAAGCACAGTGTTATTTGCATTGTCGGCTTTCATGTCGAGAGAGCCTGGGCACAAGTCCCTTAATTCTTATAATTACTAAATACGAGCAACATAAAAAGAAAGACCACATTATAAATAGCAAAATCCCAAAGTTTGAGGTTAAACGGATCAATAGTTAACGAAATATAGCTGTTTTAAGGTACAAGATATTTCTAAAGAAATGTATGGGCTATGGCGGTTGGACACTATTCGAAGAATTGTCCGACGGCCATACATTTCTTTAGGAATTCTTGTATCTTAAAACAGCTATATTTCGTTAACTCTATTGATCCGTTTAACCTCAAACTTTGGGATTTTGCTATTTATAAAGTGGTCTTTCTTTTTATGTTGGCCATATTTAGTAATTATAAGAATTAAGGGACTTGTACCCACGCTCTCTCGACATGAAAGCCGGCAATGCCTTACAGTTGCAATAACTTTACCACTAACTTAATATCAACATGGAAAACCACTTTTGTTAATTGCTACTTTATGACATGACAAGATATACAAAAAAGCTATTAATGACGCTGATCGCAATTTAGACTGAAAACTAATTTCTCTCTATTTTCTTGATCATCCTTTTAATCATGCAAGGATATGATGCTTTAAGTGTGGGCACCCGATCACATTCTACAGCGGAAACAGATCGTGCATACCTTCCATCTGTGTTTGTACACCGGTGACAATCAGGCTGTCCATCAAGGCACTCGTCTATATCAACACATTTATGAGGAAACTGGATACTCAATTGGTAACCCGGGAAACAAGAGCAATGAAAACTACCAGGCGTGTTTACACACTGATGTTGACACTTTACGCCGGCCATCATACATTCGTTAATGTCTAAAATAAGGATGATTAACAAATTCTGTTAATTATTTCAGTTGCTGAACATTGGTCTACCTACAATAGAGCGTTAATTCTAACTAAATATAATTACGGTCTTTCAGTTTATGGAGCCTTTCCACCTGAACTAACTTCTGGAGGGAAGGAATTCAACATTTCGTGGTGTTGATCATTTAAAAGAAAGAAAGGAAAGAACTCAGGAACACACGTTAGGGTTAACGAAATTCATCATAAGAAATATTGAAGATCAACTAACAGGAAATGGAACGTACTTGTAGAACCTGTGACTTAAGGAGCAGCAAGGAAGAATAACTAACAAGAGATGGAATGTACTTATAGAATCTGTGGTCTAGTGAGCAGCAGGAGAAATATTAACTAAAAGGGGATGGAATTACTTGTAGAATCTGTGGCAACTGTGAGAACTAGGGAAGGACAACTAATGATGGAGTATAGCTTCTGGAATCAGTAACCTCGCTCAAAGATAACAGCATGGAAGGAAAAGATGGTATACTTTTTGGAATCAGTGACCTGATGGGAAGCAGGAAAGAGCGACAAGGATGAGTGCAGTTTGTGGCCTTAGCGAATACAAACCAGGAAAAAGGCCATGAAACGGAATATACTATATGGAATTAATCAACTGAAAGGAAGCGAATAGAAGGCCAGTAGGATATGGATTATACATTGTGGAATCACTGACAGTGAATGGAACAAATACCCGTTTTTCTTATTCAGTAACGCCATAAGAAGCACGGAAGGACGACAAGAGACAATGCACAGTTCTTGGAAACACTAGCTCGCAGGAAGCAGAGAAGAACAAAATAAGATAGAACACGGATTGTGTAATCAGCGACTCTACTTGAAAATACGCCTTTTAGAGCACGTACACGATGCCATTTAGGAATTAAGGAAGAAAATGGGTGAAATCAATGTACGCTGTGGAGTTAATGAGTCATTTCAGGGAAACAAAGAATAAAAACATGGATACTACGCAATTCCGAATTCATAGTCAATCTAGTAAATACAAGGCTGATTTCGTTAATTTGCTATAAGAGTATCTTTTTATTGCTAACATAATTGATTATCATAAATCCTAAAAGTAAAAGATGTTTCACAGTTATGATTGCGTAAACATCAATCTTTCAATTCGGCCCATGTAAGGTAATCCAAGAGAGCATTGGATCCTGGATTTCGCACTATGGATTCCGGATTTGAATGTCCAAAAGTGGCTGGATTCCGGATTCCAAGGGCTGGATCACAGATTCCAAGGTTCTGGATTTCGGATTCCACAGGCTAAAATTCTCGGATCCCGGATTCCTGATTACCTTACATGGGCTAATTCAATAATCTACCTCTACAAGTTCTTCCGTTGGCGCTAAGCAAAAAGCCTCTCTTGCATGTGCAGTAGTAGCTTCCTTGAGTGTTCACACAGTTCTGGCTACAGTGGTGGAACTTTCTCGGCTGGTTACATTCGTTTGTATCTTAAACGCATAGAATGTGCCAGTTCAAAATACAGAACTAAATACGTGTTCAACTGTTTCAGAAACCAGGGCTGGGTTGTTCAAAGATGGATTGCATATAACCCTGGGTAATTGATTCTCTAAGGAATAGATTACAGTTCTTTTAAAGAACTTGTTAATCCAAAATGTACAACTCAAATGCATTTCTTTATGGTTGAAGACAAGACCATGAGTTAAAATTTATTTTAACCCTCTCTTAAGTAGTGCTAATCGCCTTTTGAACAACTGGGCCCAAAAGATTTTTCTTAAAGTATTATTTAGATACAGTTTACAGTAGTATTGATGATAATTTGTCTATATTTGAGCTTTTTTTTTCCCTTTTTTTTCTTGTGGTATGAGGTTGGATGTTAATGTTTTTTTATAGATTTTTCTAGAATATGCATCATTTCATGTCTAAGGTCTGCTATGATTGTTCTAATTCTGAACTTTTTTCTCCTTGATTTTCTATTTCTTTTCTATTTCTTTTTCGAAAAAGAAATAGAAAATCAAGGAGAAAACAGATCAGCATTAGAACAATCAATAGCAGACCTCAGACATGAAATGATGCATATTCTAAATAAATCTGTCAGTAAATTGTTTTTAAAGTAGGAAGTAAATTGAGAATACAGTTCCTATTTAAAAGTTGTTATACAGGATTTGTATTAAATTGTCATCGGCCTTTTTAAATTGAATTAGCGTAGATAATTTCATTTTAATATTTCTAACAACTGTTGTAACAAGTTTAATTCAATTTAATTCATCCTCACTTAGTTTTTTCACTCTGGATCAATTATTAATTATTTTCCGTTGAGACTTTGCACGATGATAAAGAACATAGAAAAACATTTTAGATGAAGCCTTAATTGAAGGGAAACCAAACATGTCAAACTTTCTGAGTTATGTTCATGTTCTCTACAGAACATTTAAAAAAGCCAGTTTGTGCCTCGTATTAGTGAAGATAACATTAGGCAGGCAGGACTGGCGGAGTGCCGGAGTTTGAAAGTGGAGGTGCTAAATGTTTAGTAGCTATGGAGGCCCAATCATAGTTGGGGCCGACGACCCATGAAACTTTTGAAATTTCATTCCTCCAATTCTAAATCAGCTAAAAATGCACTACAAATTTTACTGTTATGTTTATTAAGAGGTTAAGACCCAGGAAGAAAATACAATATTTAAGAGAATCAAGACGTTGTATTTTCATCAAAGTTAAAACAGAGCATTGATTTAACATACTTGAGCAAAAGAGCCCACACCAGTCCCAGCTTCGGGCCCGATGGCTGGTGGCCCGTTCGGTACATTGTAACATGCAACTTTTGTATTCTTTTGTTTCAGCTGCCGTCCTCATATTTTAAGCTCTCTATTTAAAAAATCCCCTTTCTAAACCAGGGTGTTGTACTAAAACACACTTCATTTAAAAGCTTTTATAAAATACAAATTTGTTTCTTATTCTTCATCATCTTAAGTCTGGTGTATCAGTTCATCCATTGTAAGTTCCGTCTCTCTTGACGTTAACTTTTCGTTCTTTTCTATTTATGCTAAATCCTTTACGAGACAATTGGTCAATGAAGCCGGCGCTTATCTCCGGTTTCCGGTAGTGTTGAGCGGATGAGAGTCTGTGACTCCCCCTGGACGGGACACTAATCCATCGCAGGTTAACTCCAAGAAAACACTGATACCCATACACCTACCCCAGAAATATGGAAAGCTGAGTTAGCTTAGGCGGGAAAGAAAGTCGCACAAATCAGTTCAAATCTTGGCAGAGACGGGGATCGAACTGGGGAACTTAATTGTGGTTGGAAAGCAGAGGTCTTACCAACTGTGCCAACCATGCCCGCAAATTGTGAATGCGAATTAAAAGTTAGGATAGATTATTACCGCCTGGATTGGCTGTGGATTTCGTCTGTTTTCCAGCCTCGCTGCCTCTGGGTCTCCCCCACATCACATTTTAGTGCCGCATGCTTTTCTCTTGGAATTAACATTTCTAAAAGCCCTCGCTGATAAATTTATGTCTCATATTCAGTTACAAGTTACAGCAAACAAAAAAATGTTTCATTTATTAAATTCGTACTTTTGACGTAGCAAAACATATACTTCAGAAAATGAATTATTTAGAATCAACTGATGAAATGAATCATGCTCATGGTATAACTTACCTAAACATGACTTTCCGTCAGGTCCTAAGGACCAGCCTTTACGACAGTCACAATAATAACTTCCCACAGTATCTCGAC
The DNA here is from genome assembly GCA_025331085.2 of Zoanthus sociatus. Lineage (NCBI taxonomy): Eukaryota > Metazoa > Cnidaria > Anthozoa > Zoantharia > Zoanthidae > Zoanthus > Zoanthus sociatus. The sequence continues at coordinate 5,418 of JAOBAY020033793.1, forward strand.
ATATTTGCTGACACTGGTGCGTTTTCAGTGCACATTCATCAACATCTAAAAAGTTAAGTTTTTATCAGTTATTGTACCTGTTTTACAATAACTTACATTTCGCTAACGACTTTCTGTACGACCAAGATCTTCTAATTTTAAATGACCAAACCTTTACAGACCCTATTTCAAAAACCAATTCTAAAAGCTCCTCTTCGAATCCAGCGATTTTTACTTAAGCTTCGTCTACAAAAATACAACTTTAAAATGGAATATACCCCCGACCCAGGCGATGACATGGTTGTCCCAGACACACTAAGCCGTGCGTATCTTCCGACTTCAGAAACCGAAATTCCAAACTCTGACTTAAACCGCTATGTTCACTCAGTCATTTCCAATCTTCCCATCTGCGACGCAAAACTTTTCGAATTCCATACAGAAACATCAAAAGACCAGTGCCTTCAACAAGTAAAACGGTATGTAGAAACCGGTTGGCCAAGTGACAAGAAAGACTAATCAACTATGGCATACAACCGTATTATCAATATCGACATGATATCACTTTTGCTCACGGCTTGCTTCTAAAAATTATCGAATTACGCCCTGTCCACACTGTGCCGGATAAATTTGTATCCGCAACTTTGACACTGAATCCGAACAAAAGTTCTCCGTCCACACATGAAAACGGATAAAAAGTTTCGCGTCCACACGGATCTGATCAGAGGCGTAAAATTCACTTAGTTTAAGTAGAGTAGTTCTAGACATCCTAAATTTTTCTCTCCATTCTTCACGAGCGACAACTTCGTTGACAAAGTTGTCTCAACCATCTTTCCTTGATGTATGGCTTATGTTTTTCAACTCTTTGGGGCATTTTCCATAGCAAAAATGGGAGTAAATTACTTTTCATGCGTCGATGGATTAAAAACATATTATAAATAGCGATGTTTAAGTTCAGACAAGTGGCTAAAGACGAGATAAAAGATATGCAACAACATGCCTATGAACGTTTCGTCCGCCATGTTGGATTTTTGTCCAAGAAGGACTTGAGCAGAGAAGTAACATGACCAGAATCGCGTCAGCGTATTCGAAAAGTTCGGATACGACGAATTGTTCTCCGTCCACACAGATACGGCAAGCCGGCGTTTTCAAATTGTTCCACTCTGGAGACCGCTTTCGAAAAGTTTCGTTTTCGCTGAAGAATTATTCCGGATTCGACCGGATCAATATGGACGGAAGGCGTATCCGAATAAATAAACTTGCGGATACAAATTTATCCGGCATAGTGTGGACAGGGCCTTACAGTCCCCGCAACAATGCGAGCAAAACATGCGTAAGCAAATCCATGCAGGTCACATAGGAATATAGAAATCTAAGGCTAGAGCTAGAGAAGTATTGTTCTGGCCCAATATGACTACTGAGATAACCGATATGATTGCAAATTGTAGTGTATGTTTAGAGAATAGACGTAAACAACAGAAACAACATCTCATTGTACATGAGATCCCAGTTAACCATGGGTCAAAGTCGGAACTGACCTCTTGTATTTTAATCATAAAAATTACTTGCTAGTGGTAGATTATTATTCAAAGTTTTTTGAAATCAGTTTACTTACAGACACGCTTAGCTCAACTATTATCATAAATCTCAAGTCAATCTTTTCACGCCATGGCATACCAAAAGTACTCTGACAACGGACCACAGTATTCTTCTCTCCAGTTTAAGGCCTTTGCTCAACATTTTGACCCTCAGCACCTTACTTCGAGTCCATCTTATCCGCAAAGTAATGGAATGGCTCAGCGCACAGTTCAAACAGTTAAAATGTAGTTACAAAAAGCACACCAGGACAACAGCGACCCGTACTTAGCGATTCTCGACTTTAGAACTAGTCCTGCACTTGACGGTAGCCCGTCACCGGCCGTCAAACTTATGAATAAAAATCCAATTAAGAACACTGTTACCATCCATCAAGAGAAATACTGATCAAGAAACCGCTGCTATAACAACGAACAGTTACCCTTCAAAATACTACAATTCCAGCATCAAAGACCTCCCTACCCTCTGCCCAAACACTACTGTCCGCATTCGATCTGGTCGTTCATGGCCGATAAAGGGCAGAGTTGTAGAATGTACTAAAGATTTCCCTCGCTCGCAAACAAATTTGTTTCGAACAAACGAGGCGATGAATAGGGCAAAATAGTTTCAATGTAAAATCGCTCAACAACAACAAGAAGAAGAGATAATATATCTCACTACACATAAACTATTAATTATAAAAGCTAATAAAAGTCAAAAAAATTTACAACATTTAAAACTGTGTTTACCATATATTAGCACCGTCAAATGTCTATGAAAATAAGAAATAATCTCATGAAAATAAGCCGTAAAATTTAGTTATCAGAGCCACTTTCCGGTTCTGAAAATTGGCAAATGTATTCATTTAGCTCAAACGCTGAAATATCTTCAATTTTCCTGTCTTTGTCTTCGTTTTCAAAAAGTTTTCGAGCAATCTTACATCTCGTTCAGTTTTTTTGGCGATATTTTTGTTTTCTTGATTTGAAATAAATTCTTCGACAGCGCAAACAGACGCAAACCTTCCCTCAGCCATTTTTTAAAGCAGCTTCATCATTTACTTGTGCTGATTAGTTCCACATTGCATTCGAAACCATCTGGCATCTCAGTCTTGAGAACAATCTTGATTACCAGTACAAATACAAAGTTTTTGCTGCGGCTAACCATCCTTGTCCTAAAACCCAAATGTCAAAATAGACGCGACTTTCCTGGCTTTAAACTGTTTTTCTCCTCCATAATTACAATGCCGGCTGCAGTGAAATGCCAGGGAAAAGTCGAAAATATAGAAATGCTAAAGTGCAATTATAAAAATGTCTTGCTATTATTAAAGTACAATAATGAAAAGATTCAACTAATTGATAAAATCTATATGTATAATTTAAAAAAGTGGAAAAATCACTAAAGACGGCAATCGAGACATTATAGTGATGAAAATTATTTTGTTGCTATTTACAACTTAAGACTTACTATACTGATGCTATTTGTATCTGTACAGATATTGCATCAGTTGATTCGTCTTGGAAAAGTTTGGAAAGATATCTTGCCTGTCGATATTTGTTGTCAGTCACTTGGCGCTCTTGTTGACGCAGTATTGCAGAATCTGGTTGAAAACGTTCTGTTGTTGGAGGTAGGTTCGGTTCTTCTTCAATGCCGTACAACATAATTAAATGCCGGCGATAGGTATTAAATCTATTATTTTCCTGTTTGCGACCAGCACTCATTAATGAGCTAATATTTGTTTGGATCCCCCACCGCACGTTTTTCTCAAGATACCCCTTGTTAAACGCTGAATAATTGGTATAGTTAAAAAACCATTACTATCCGAGAATTTGAAAAAATAATAAAATGAAACTTAAATTTAGTAGCTTCATGTTTGTGCTAAACGAGATTCGTAAGACACAGACATGCAAACAAGGTGTAAAAACACTTATATTTCAACTTTATTACTAAATTATCATCAAAGTATTAAATAATATATTCAGAAGTGTAATCTGGCTAGATGATTAACATAATAATCACTTGAGTTCCCTAGAGGCTTTCAACCAGATTTAAAAAAGGTTGCAAATGTTCTTGATAGCTAAGACTTGTAGAAAAAGTAAAATGTTCCAATATTGATAGAGTATTAAATAATATGTACGAAAGTGAATTCAAAATTACTCGGTTTAACATTTATTTAATATTAGTATAGTTAATAAGGAATCTCATTTCCTGCCAGGCCCAGATTCAAACTCTGACTTTGCTAAGATTTAAACAATTGTGTTTCCATCCTTTCTGCCAAAGTTTAGCTTTCTTTCGTTACAGTGTCGATAAAGTAAGCATAAGCGCTAAAGAATTTAATTTCCTTCACTTTATTGAATAACCCCTATTTAAATACCCATCTGGCCTGTTCCATCATGGCCCCTACCGAAGTTTTGCTTCTCAAAAGGTTGAACTTGTGCAACACGTTTCTTACCATAGGACATTTCAGCAGAGGAAGCCAGCCAGTTGCATTCACTGCTATCCATACTTGTGGAAAGAATTCCAGAAGTGTTTCCAAGTAGTGATGAAAGCTCTGGTAACAAAGTAAGATAATCGGTTTTAAATAATTCATGCGAACTTTATCTAGGATTCAAAGAATGTACAGAATTTGATTATGGAGACGTTTCACTGGGTCCTACGGAGTTAGGATATTTTTGAGATATTTTTAATCTTTGATTAACAAAGATGATTATAGGATATTTGTGGATCTAATAAAATCAATACCGATATAGGTTTTAGCCATGGATCTACCAAATATTCTAGGGTCCTGGGGTATATGATTGCAAACCTCCTATAAAATAATCTTATCTATTAACCCTAAATCTCATAGATTAAAATACGGTTTTCGTGGTTACAGGGTTCCTTCAGAATGCCATCTATCCGAATTATGTTCCTGACAGAATAAATCGAATTTTTTGCCTTACTGTTTTGTTTGTTATTAGTGCCAAGCGCGTAGGGTGTGTTTATTCATTTATTTCATTCAACGCCATGTTTAAGTTGTTGTATTTTGTGGTCTTGTTATTAGCTTTTAGCATTATTACTTGATTTAGTGCGTTATATGTCATGAGCTTTAAGAACGTCGAGTTTATCTAGAAGCGTTCATTTTCGTGATTGTTCGTGTTATTACGTAGACAAAAGGTGCAAAATTATGCTGCTTTTCTTTCAAAGGCTGGACATTATTTAAAATACGTTACATCATGGACCAAGTATAAGGAGTTGATCGCTGTTCTAGAAGCCAGCTTACAGGACATTGTTGATCGGTGGACTGATGGAAAGGTAATGATTTCCGATGTTTATAATGACACAAAGCTAGTTTAAAAAAGATTGTTTCTAGATGGATCAATGGAAAGGTAATAATTACCAATATTTGTAATGACACAAAGCTAGTATACAGCACATTGTTGATTGGTGGATCAGTGGAAAGGTAAGAATTACCAATGTTTGTAATGACACAGAGTTAGTATACAGCACATTGTTGATTGGTGGATCAGTGGAAAGGTAAGAATTACCAATGTTTGTAATGACACAAAGCTAGTACACAGCACATTGTTGATTGGTGGATCGATGGAAAGGTAAGAATTACCAATGTTTGTAATGACACAGAGCTAGTATACAGCATATTGTTGATTGGTGGATCGATGGAAAGGTAAGAATTACCAATGTTTGCAATGACACAGAGCTAGTATACAGCACATTGTTGATTGGTGGATCGATGGAAAGGTAAGATGTACCAATGTTTGTAATGACACAAAGCTAGTATACAGCACATTGTTGATTGGTGGATCAATGGAAAGGTAAGATGTACCAATGTTTGTAATGACACAAAGCTAGTATATAGCACATTGTTGATTGGTGGATCGATGGAAAGGTAAGATGTACCAATGTTTGTAATGATATCTAGCCAGTTTACAGCACATTTGGGTGGACGTGGTTGGCGCAGTTGTAACATCTTTGCCTTCCGACCACAACGTCCCCTTTTTGATCCCTGCTCTGCCGAGATTTGAATATTTGTGTGACCTTTTCCAGCTAAGCTAACTCAGCTTTCCTTCCTTTCAAGGATAAGTAAATGAGTACCAACGTCTGCTGGGAGCTTACCTCCGATAGATTAGTGTCCTGTCCAGGGGGTGTCAACGACTCTCATCCACTTAACATTATGGAAACGGGAGATAAGCGCCGGCTCCATGGGCCACCTGGCTCGTCGAGAATTTAACTTTTTAAAATTATATTGTAGATAGGATATTTTACTATTTCATATATTTCATCACCAATTATATTGTGAATAGGATATTTAATTATTACATATACTTCATCACTAGTTAAATTGTAATTAGGATATTTCATTATTACATATGTTTCATCACTAATTATATTGTAAATAGGATTTTAATTAAACACTTAATGGTAACAGTTGTATATTGACGTCTTGAAAATGTCTCACTCTTTTGTTGAGCTCACTCGAAAAAATATTTTCAACACTCGAAGGTAAATGAGTTCATTTCTCAACGCATCCATATAATATTCTCGTTTCTTTTACTTCTTGTATGGTATCAATTTATTTCAACTACATTCAAGAACTAAATAAAGCTAATTTCGTGTTTATTTTTTGTTTCAGGGTCCTCTAGCAGCCGAGCTTTCGGCAAGTGAGGTGCGAGGATTGATACGGGCGCTCTTCCAGAACACAGATAAGCGATCAGCTGCACTGAACAAAATCAAACAAGTTCAGTAACATAAATAAAGAGTTATATATATAAATGAAAATATTTTGTCGCAAGGATGCTAATATTTAGCTTTTTGCGTAAATCTAATGATTCGGTCATGAATGACAGAAAATATAAAGGTCATGTAAAGTCAAGGAGTTTGAAGAAATATGTTATCCCGGATGATAAAGGGGAGGACTTCATCGTAAAGCAAGCCGCTCTGGGATTGGTCAACCAGTGTAGCTCAGATGTAATTTTTTCCTAAGATCATTTTTCCGTGCAATTGCAAAAATGAAAGGTCTGCTGTTTAATTAATACCAATAAGCTTGGACATTTTCTATTAATTATTTTACGGATAAACATAAGAAATACAATACACAATAAATCTTACCCCAACCCTACAATGAAATTCCGTGTCAGCAAGAACCAGTAAAATTACCGCTTTAGAGAAGTGTGTACTTAATGGTAAAATAGTGTCTAGACAATGGGGACAACCAGATTGGTCACGAGCAGCTTGATTACTCATATTCTAGTTGGTCGCTTGTGTGAATTAAATTCTAATGAAAATATCAAAGATCTGCCAAAGGTATTTCATAAAAGTTAATTACAAGAGGTTGTCTGCTTTTCTTAAGCATATCGATGAGAAAATTTTTTCTGATGTTCTGTTTGATCATTCCACAAAAGCTTGTGCCCAATGAAATCCAGTCTCTCTAATTAAACTTCCTGGAATATATCTTTTTAAAAGCTTTGGCTACCTCATCTGATGTATTAGAAGTCAATGGTTGTGCATCGTTTTACCTTGTGGCTACATCAACAACTAAAGCATGACGATTGGTTTTCCGATTCACTGTGTCATGTGAAAGAAATAATAAATCAGCTTGATGTATCTGATTGGTTAAGTAATAGCCCAATGCGGCCTTGGAATGTAAGCTGGCTTTGGTAGATATATTTCCCATAATGCCTCTTTCTATAATCAATCTTTTGCCACGGCTTCACTAACTTTTGGTTTGTTTGCAAGTTTAGAAATAGCAGAAATAACCTTTCCAATATCCATGTGTGCCGCAGTACGTTCTTGAAAGCTTTTCACTCATTTTATTTACAAAAATAGAGATAATAGTTTAAATAAAGATGTCTACGATTGCAGTAAAACTGAACCCAGATAGAATTCCAAGAGCTCCATTTGGTCTAAAAGCTAAATAGAATAATTCTGAATCCTTCAGCTAGTCCAGATGAAACTTTGTACATCATTCCGAAAATTAACTCTTAATGTGGTTATTATTCCTGGTAGCTTTACACTACTATTTGATATTATTGTAGAAGGCCATAAAAACAATACTGTTCATAATTCCGCCTTGTTAAAATTTATATATAACTATGAGTAAAAATATTTATATATACACTTAAATTCTTAGGACTTATAACGTTTCGATCTAACAGATCATCTTCAGAGTTAAAACTGATTTAAAAAATTACCAAGTCTTTGTTAAAATATATAAGGGTTCTACACCGATTCCCTTTGGGAAAAGGATAAGTTCGTAGGATTGTACGGAGAGTCGGAAATTTCTACGTAAATTAAACTATTAGTATTACACTGGAGGCAATTTTGGAAAACTCGAAAAATTGAATCTCTTTTTAAACTTAAAGGAAGAAATTTTCATTCGTCACCTGTTATCTATAGAGGAATTTGCAATTGTGGTGTGGAATACGTAGGTGAAACAGCAAGGAATTTGGAAGTTAGAGTACAAGAACAGGGAGATAGATCAAAACAATCTGAAGCAGCAAGACATCTTAAAACAAATCCCCGTCATTTTTTCACTTGGAATCGTTTGAGAACTGTTCATTCTTACAACAAAAGACGCATTGTTGAGGCTCTTTTAATCGCAGTCACTAATCCAGAACTGAATAAACAAGTGCAATCCTACGAACTTATCCTTTTCCCAGAGGGAATTGGTGTAACCTAATTAACGATATTCCTAGCTAAAGAAGAATTTGTAATGAATTTAATATCAGCCATAATACTAATTTAGACTCGTAAAAAGAAACAGTCATGGATTAGGAAATGTTTACGTTTGGCTTACTATCAAAGGAGAAATACTAATTGATGGAATTACTTAGATGGTAAATTTTTGTAAGTATTTATTATTTTCAGACGAAGCTGGTGGAAAAGCAGAAAATGGTAACCTGATAATGATATTAATAAAGATAGAACACATGAGTATTTTGTTATAGAGAATGCTAATGGTTAACAAAGGCTTGGCTAATCAGATTTAATGCCAGTGTTGATGCTTTCGTTTACTGTATCCTATAGGCGAATTTCTGTTTACATTTTTTGTCTCATTAGCATGCGCACTCTTCTTTCTAATTAAGCTACAGAAATAATGAAATAGTTCTACAAAACAAATTTTCTCTGAAAATATGAGTGATATGTTGAGTAATCTTTCCGTAATGTGGTTTTAAAAACTGGAAATTTTACAAAGAATGTATGGGCTCATTA
>JAOBAY020033846.1:0-14174 GCA_025331085.2 Zoanthus sociatus
TGGCTGATATACCATAATGGTTAAGCCAATAAAAAGTCTTGCATTGCATTATCCAATGATCCAGTTTTTAATAATATGGATTACAGAGCCTTCTCTGACTTTGCATAGAGTTTCAGGTTATATTCACTTTCACTCCATTCAGGTCAAACCCGTGTTTAGATTTCCGTAATATGTGGGTCAGAGGGATCAAAGCTATGACAAAGCGCCTCTCTTCGAAAAATGCCTCTATTGATGTTAACTTCACCGATTTCTGAGTAAAATTCAGTCCTCCAATCCTCCATGCTCTTAAACAACAAAGTCCCAATATTCGAGGCCACACCAAACATATTCAGACATCCTTTTTACCACGAGTGGGGAAGCATATCATACGCCTTTCGATAGTCTATCCAGAACATAGACAGGTTCTTCTTACGGGATCAAGCATTTCGCATAATCATCTTATCAATTAGCAGATCACGTGTGTCTGGTGCTTGTTTTCTTGCTCCTTTCTGTTCTTCTGGCAACAGATCGTTATACTTCAAGAACCAGTACATCTCCTCTGACATAATGCGAGTTAGGAGCTTCCACATAGGAGGGAGACAAGTAATAGGTCTGAAATTATTAGCGCCGTTACCGGGGGATAATAGAGAGCTTGAGAATCGGAATATTCCTTCACGACGGGGGTCAATTTTCCGAGAGGAGACTGGATCCAGAACTGCATTTTTGGCGCCATTTTTTAACTTAAGCAGCGCACGCTACCACGACGGGCGCACACAGGGTAAAAAGGCGCGAAAACTAACTTTGAAGAGCTCAGTTGTAAACAAAGTGATTATAAAATTGGTTACACGTACGGCAAGAACCTGGTTAAAAGTCAGTGTTAAAGTAATTGTAAGTAATCATTATTTACTTAAGAAGATTTATTGACAATTTGTTTCTTGCTTGAAGCCACAACTTTGATGAAAAAACTTCGCAGTTCTGACCAACACGGAGGCAAAAAGTGGATGTAGGCCTACGTGATGATCACCACCACAGCATAACGTCTTCAGGTACGCGACATCTGCTGACAATTCAGTTCCGGTTGGCCTCCGTGAGAACAAGAACGCCTGGTGCTTAAGCTCTCTATTATATTGACGGGGGCACCTTAGGTAGGATGTGGCTCTTTACCAGGCACGGACAGTCTTCGTCTAAGATAGGCGAGTAGTTGCTAGGGGTTGGTCAGACTCATGAGGTGTATGTAACCAGAGTACTGGGTTCGCTTGCTTCACTTGATGCTGGATATGGGGAGACCAGTCTAGGACACCACAAGGGCTACTAGGGCCACTAGGAAAGGTGCTACTCCTCCAGGAATTCTTGCCATCATCATCATTATTATTATTAATATTATTATTGTTATTATTATTCCTATTATCATTATTATAAAGAAATAAATGTTCACACCAAGATGGGCGCTGGAAATAAGTTTCTCTCGAGGGCAAGCTATGTCTCATAGCCTTAGGCTTCGAGTACTTTTCTTAGGATCCTTGCTGTTCCGAGTAAGGCTGCCTTTTGTAAGAGTTCTACTGTTGTTGTGACACTAATCGCCTTTAGATGTTTTCCTAGGTTGTTTGTAACTGTGCCTAAAGCACCAACCACTATTGGTATCACCGACGTCTTGATGCTCCACAGCTTCGCTATCTCTCTTCTCAGATCTTCTCCTTCTCCTTTTCGAAAATTCCAGAATTATTAGCCACTGCAATATCCATGATAAAGCACTGGTTGTCTTTCCTATTTACAACTACTAGATCTTGCATTCGCGCTTGAATTTCCTTATTATTGTTATTATTATTATTATTATTATTATTATCATTATCATTATCATGATTATTATTATTATTATTGTTTTATTGTTGTTGCTATCAAGGCATAAATCCTTATTAACTCAAGATAATGTTAAATACCAAATTATTTTGCAGATGATTATAGAGACAAAAGAAGAGAGATTAGCGCGTGGTCACCCTGTTGGTCAAGATGTACCTTATGCAGCTATGGGGGGACTAACTGGGTTTAGCTCTTTGATGGATGGTTACATGCGACTGGATGATAGTGGTGTGGGCTGTTTACCTGTTGAAGAACTAGAGCGTTCTGTAGGTAAGTATCGATCAGTTCTGCGGTCAAAACAATCTCTTTTACAAGAGCCATAGCTGTAGCTAGCAGGGGTTGGGGGGAAGGGGGGCAGCTGTTCCCCCAAATTTTTTTCAGTAGCATTTTGAGATAAAGAAGAAAAATCAATAACTGGAAACTAAAAACCGAGAGATAGAACTTGATAGGAATTAAATGATGCTACAATACTTATTTCCATTTATAGCACCTCTGTGCAAGGACGCGTATCAAAGTAATTTGTTAGATTATTAGTGCTCTCTTAAGACTTCAGATGACTTGCCCCCCAACTGAAAAAGTCCAAGCTACGGCCATGGGAGCATCCACAAAACGTCAAGAAATAAAAACCTCACTTATGAACAGTTTCAACTTCAAATTTAAGTATACAGCTCTCGGGGAAACTTGGTTTGTGATATTCTTAAAACTGGTCGTAAAGCTGCCTAAAAAGGCAAACGATTGCTCAGTAGTTGCGACAGCGCTGTCTGGATATAATCAACGTGAAGGAATGTATCGAAATCATCATTCAATATTTTTTGACAGTCTTGACAGCACACTTCAAAGTGATAGCCGATTTTCTCCCATTTCAAATTATGTTTCGTTGTTATCAGGCAAGCAGTTAAAGTTCTTCAGTCGGTACAGTATTGAATGGAGCCAAGGCCATGCATATGTGGGATTGCACACACAGTTTTGTTATCCCACTGGTGAACGGTGACTGTTTTTGTAGCTACAGCTGATATCAGCGGTAGCTACTTTGTCATGGTGCTGTGTGAGAGGATGAGGGATGTAACTAATAACCACAGGGTACCCAATTAGACACTGACATGCATTGGGCTATAGGAGCTACACAGGGTATCCAAGAAGACGGTCGTTTTGAAAATCAAAACAGATTACTGAAGAAGCGTTTGCTCTATATCACTCGCCAAAGGCAATAATTTTATTGCTGTGGCTACATGTAGTCCATGACTACCTATTTTTCTGTTTGTTTTCGGCAGCATATTTAGTTAACAGTTAAGTTTATGTCTGTTCAGATTTTGATAATATGTGCGAGAACACGATGTTGTTTTGTCTGAAGTATCATAAGTACCATTATTATTATTATTATTATTATATTATTATTATAACGAGTCATTGCAATCTACAAACTGTATGATGGGACGGCTTATTTTCACAACTTTGAAATAGTGCTGTGTTAATATGGGATTGTTCAGTGATCTGTACTCCTGTGGTTCCTCTTGTGGTATAAGGCATTGTGTTTTCAACATACCAGGTATCATCTGCGTATCATACCTTCGTTTACTTAATTTATGGACCATAACATGTGTTTTGAAGAGCTGTTAGCATGGAAACCAAAACAGTAGTGATGGTTCTCAAAATGTGACTGATGTGGACTAAATGCATCTTTCATTTTCAAAACACCAGGGCCTGATGATCACCCTTTTCTTCGTGCACAAGCTGGGATGGAAAAACTGTCTCTCCACGGGGAGAGGTATCAGGGTACTAGGTCATTGGCTCAAGCACGCCGGACAACAGAAGAAGACATGGCTTATTTTGAGCAGCGTTACCAGGAGAGGGTAAGAAATGTAAAATAAAATTCTTTCCCAAACTTGAAATCATTTTTGCTTTAGAGTTGGCAGTGTTTTGATGATTGCAGAATGAATATGCAGTAATGTGTAATGACAATGGATATTCTTTGTAATCCAGGTGTATTTCTTATCCACAATAAAAGAAGGTACTCAGGTACTCTGTCAACTGATGTAATTTGCGAAATAGGTTAGACCAAGACTTCTATGTTCTTTGCAGTTGGATGGATGGTTAGAATATTAGAATGAATATAGTGGCGATCAATATATACAAGTATGCTATGTGTGGTGGTCCTATGTTATTAATACAATTTGTGGTCCTCAGTATATTACTAAAACAATAGTTGGACTGTTGCCAAAGCAGATCCCAATCTGTTGGCAGTCAATGGCGATTGATTCTCAGGCGAGGTTAGGGTGTGTTAAAAGAACACATGTTGATTTGATTATGATTTTTGTTTTAACAGTTACGAGCCGAGAAGATGAGAAAGAGGGAAGCGCAAAGACTACCTCCACTAACACAAGGGGCTTCTCCAGCAAGAAGCCCTGGTGCCACACGGAATATTGCAACAAGAAAGTCCCCAGCACCTATTTCTGGCAGAGTACCACCCAGAAAGTCACTTTCATAAGAGAGATATTCGAAATATCGGACCCAGAAAGTCCCCTGCACTGTTTCTGGGAAAGTGCCAAACAGAAAGTCACCTTCATAATTGAGAGATTCGAAATACTGGCCCCAAAAAGTCCCCTGCACCAATTTCTGGTAGAGTGCTAACCGGAAAGTCACCTTCATGAGTGAATATTCATAAGAGTATTTTACCCCAAACAAGGCAAGCGAGCTAGTTGGACAGAGAACAAAAGGTATTTGGTCAAGTTAAAATATTTCATCGCCTCTGTCAGCAAAATTAAAATCTTCATTTCGAGTGGACAAAAAAGTGCATTTATTTCTGTTTACAAAAGTTTACCTCTTTCGATAAATTCAGGTAGTCAAAGCGTGTTTAACACACAATTACCTCAAAAAAGTGACTTCCGGACTCAGACAAGGATGCATCCTTGCGCCGGCCCTCTTCATCTTATTCTTCTCGTATGTGCTCCGCAGAGCCGACCAAACCATGCCAGACTTTGGGATTGACATACGTCACAGGATCGATGGCGACCTTTTCAATCTTCGCCGCTTAAAGTCAAAGTCCAGAACTACAACTACCAGGCTGAGTGACTTTCTTTATGCTGATGATGCTGCACTGGGAACTACCACACAGGAGTCTTTACAGAATGCGACTACTGCACTCAACAGCTCTTGTACTAGCTGGGGACTGACCATCAGTAAACCAAAAACTGAAGTCATGCATGTTCAGTGTGCTGATCCACTACCAACAAAGAACAATGACTTTGAGCTGAAGAAAGTGCATAAATTTACATACCTCGGTGGTGACCTTACAGATGACAATGACCTTGGACCAGAGATCAAGAAGAGGATTAGCAGAGCTGCCTTCACATTTCGCTCTCTCTCCACTAGGTGCTTTGACAGGAAAGGCCTTTCAAACAACACAAAGCTGACTGTGTACAAAGCCATAGTCCTACGAGCACTCCTGTACGGAAGTGAAACCTGGTTTACCCTTGCCCACCTTCTGAGCATGCTTGAGAGATTCCACCAGCGGTCATTGCACCAGCTATTGAAGATCAAATGGTGGCAACACATCACAAATACCGAGGTTCTACAGAAGGCAAAGTGTACAACCATCGAAACCATAATACGAACAAACCGCCTACAATGGCAGGGACATAACTGTCGAATGGATGACTCCAGGATTCCCAAGCAACTCCCTTCTGGCGAACTTGCGCAAGGCACTAGAGCTCGTGGGTGACCAAAGAAACGTTGGAAAGACTGTGCCAAGGAAGACCATAAGATGTGACATTGGTGAACAATGGTATGAGGAGACAGCTGACTGCTCAACATGGTGTGGCAGACTTAAACACGGAAAAGAATTGCCCGAGACCAAGTTGGCACAAAGGCGTGAGGCAAGACGACTAAGACGTTATATCAGGGCCTCCAATCATCAGTGATGATGTGGACCGCAGTCAGTCAGTCACATAAAAAAAGAATAAAGCATGCACATCTTTGCAAAACGCTATACTAATAAAAATAACAAAAAGAAAACATTGAAGTTTTAATTTAACTTTAATATGGCAATTTCTTTACTAAAATGTGTGATTGATGTTAAGTGGTATCGAAAAAACTTTCTTTCAAATGAATGGTATAAAAAACAAGGAACTTTGACGTTTTATTGCATTTATAAACGTTCGTGTTATTAATATAATATATACATATGTATATAGTTCAATGTACAGTAATATCTGATATGATCTGCAGGAATCGAGTCTATACAAAAATAAAAAGCAAAAAACAAATGTTTAAACATTACAAATATTTCGAATAGTGATCTCATTTTTCTCTTCCATGCTTCTACATAACAACACAGTTGCAAATTTTGCATGTATATAAAACATGTACAAGTCCTCGGGAAACTATATGAAATTTTCAAGAAGCAAAATATTCGTAACGAAGAAGCAAAGTCGGTGGTATAAGTTGAATTTCCATAAAGGGACTTTCAACAACAATTTCTTTAGATTCGTAGGGAAGCGACAACAGGAGGTTGATTAGACACAGGGCAATGTTCACACTAGTCCTTTCCCGACCCCTGTGAGTAGATGATTTGTAAGTGCTGCCCATTAGTAGGTGGAGACAAGTTTTGATATCAGCACTGATCATAGCCAAGGGTGCCAAGCGGGGTCCATGCGACACAAGTTATCTGGGCTAGTAGCTGCTGCGATTAAAGTGCTCACTTTTGTCTCTCCTCCTTCGTACTGGGCCAGATCTGTAGAGAAACAAAATATACAGTCAAACCTCGATTAACCGAACTCATTGGAACCTTGGTAAATAGTCCGGATAATCGAAAATATGAATATTGATGACATACAAATGTAAATAAACAGCAAAGAAACATTCTAATTATGAAATTTACACAGTCTTTATTTATTTACAAACACTTAGTTTTTGTAAAAATATCCATAGCACTCTAAAATGTTCAAGCATGTACGTTTGTTTCAAAAACCTATTGTCACACTTTCTGACAAAGATAATAGGCTGTTTCGACAAGGTTTTAAAAGGATTTAATCGCTCTATTTGCAACTTCGAGTTTTCAAGATGAGAACTAATTAATATTCATGAAAAAACGGGACCACAGAAAAAAGTCCAGATAATCGAATAGTCCGGATAATCGAGGTCCGGATAATTGAGGTCCGGATAATCGAGGTCTGGATAATCGAGGTCTGGATAATCGAGGTCTGGATAATCGAGGTCTGGATAATTGAGGTCCGGATAATCAAGGTCCGGATAATCAAGGTCCCGGTAATCGAGGTCCCGGTAATCGAGGTCTCGACAATCGAGGTCCGGATAATCGAATAGGTTGAATTTCGTTTCCCTTTGAAAAATGTTTACGCTTTTTTACGTTAGTTTACGTCAATAAAATAACCAAACTCCTGGCTCAAAAAAGGATTTAGGCAATTTACCTTCAATTTACACAAATAACTACATAATACAATGTAATGGAACATAACACGAAAGGTCACAAAACGAGATATTTAAACAAGACAAAGCACAACAGAACATTTAATCTAAGGTAACGACAAGCACAGCGAAATCAGACTATTAAACCACTCACTTTGTAACCTGGTCATAATGGCGTTCACTGCACCTGTTACCATGGTGATGAGCAATTCGCTGTCCATGTCGGTGGGTGGGGTGGTGTGGGACAGGAGCTGGTTCTCTTCTTGTTTCTGTAAATAAACAAATTATCTTTTTGATGAAATAGTAGTGATGGACTAAGTACATTATCATTACGTGTTATATTAAGCTCTAAGCCCTCTGTACGACATCTGATGTTCATTAGGTTATTTCAGACATAACGTTTTTATCTGACGCCAAAGCCTTGATACTATTGTCCGCCAGAACAAAAAAGCATCATTAGGGTCACTTTTCTTCTTTGGAATCGAAAAACACCTCATATGATACTTCAGTTATTAACTTAATGAGTGCGTCCACGATAAAATGAAATGTATAATGGAAGCAAGTTGCCGAGTTTTTTTGTTCCACTTGAATAATTTTCATAGAAGAACTAAAAGACTTGAAAAAATTTTTACTTTTACGGGCAATAAATCCAAAACATATTAACATAATAACGTAAATTGTCTCTTTTCTGGTGAGAACTAACCTTCTTGTGCCATGCAATCATCTCATCGCGTAACACGGCTCTCAAGATGCTCTGAATACCAAAGGGAGGCTCTACAAGACATCTTGCGGCAGCAACCATTGATGCAGAAATCACTCCGTTCACTCCAAATGGTGTGATAAACTCCGCCATATTAGGTGTCAGTCGAAAGGGCACAGGCCTGTTAGCATCTAGTTCACCTGATATGATACGCTCAGTGAATTTCCGCTTACTGATAAGTCGTACACTGATTAGTTTCTTACTGATTTGTCACTCTAGTCACTCTCTAATTAGTCACTCTCTAATTAGTCACTCTGATTAGTCTCTTTAATTAATCGCTCTTTGACTAGTCACTCTAATTAGTTGCTCTCTAATTAGTCACTCTGATTGGTCTCTCTAATTAATCGCTCTTTGATAAGTCATTCTCTAATTAGTCACTGATTATTTGCTTGCTGATTAGTCACTCACTGATTAGTCACTCACTGATTAGTCACTCACTGATTAGTCACTCTCTGATTAGTCACTCACTGATTAGTCACTGATTAGTCACTCACTGATTAGTCACTCTCTGATTAGTCACTCACTGATTAGTCACTCACTGATTAGTCACTCACTGATTAGTCGCTTGCTGATTAGTCACTCACTGATTAGTCACTCACTGATTAGTCGCTCACTGATTAGTCACTCACTGATTAGTCACTCACTGATTAGTCACTGATTAGTCACTGATTAGTCACTCACTGATTAGTCACTCACTGATTAGTCACTCACTGATTAGTCACTCACTGATTAGTCACTCACTGATTAGTTACTCACTGATTGGTCGCTTGCTGAATAGTCGCTCTCTGTTAGTCACTCACATAAGTCACTCACTGAATAGTCACTGATTAGTCACTCACTGATTAGTCACTCACTGATTAGACACTCACTGATTAGTCACTCACTGATTAATTACTCACTGATTAGTCACTCACTGATTAGTCGCTTGCTGATTAGTCACTCACTGATTAGTCACTCTCTGATTAGTCACTCACTGATTAGTCACTGATTAGTCGCTTGCTGATTAGTCACTCACTGATTAGTCACTCACTGATAAGTCGCTTGCTGATTAGTCGCTCTCTGTTAGTCACTCACATAAGTCACTCACTGAATAAACGCTCACTGATTGTTTGCTCTCTCTGATTAGTTGCTCTCTAATTATTTGAGGTAGCAAAACTCCCAAGCTAAAATCTACATGAAGGATAAAAATAACAAAGCCATCCAAATAAATGCTCTTACCTTTTGAGTCGTCCACTTCAAATCTGAAGTAACCCACAGTGACTCTTCCAGAGTCTTGAACAACTTGTAGCATCTCGGGTCCAAGCCGAGTCAGATGGAGTGTAAACTCGGCAAATCCGATCAGCGCGAGCTGGGTTGTGAACTGGGGGATAAAGCAATGGAACAACGATCACGACTTGTATTTAACTCCCAGCTTGTATAACATGCTGGCGCCTTAAAAATCTTTCTGGATAAAATTTGCATTAAGGACGCTCGCTACCATCAGACCAATTTTTCGCTACTTTTAGTAATATTTTTAATATCTTGATATCATTATTTTGAAATTTGAAAAATCCGATAATCACATCACATACTGAATAAAAAGGAAGCCTCTTGAATATTTTGATATTTTTTAGAGGAGATTTGAGGGTGGAGAATTTTAGTGAAGTTTGAAAATTAATTTTGGAGTTAATATATGATAGAAATCCACCAAACCCTCCCTACATTTAAAATAATATTAGGAACACTGCAATTAATGTTTAACTCATAAGTCATAAGCTGCTCTAAAGGCATTTAGGAGCTAATATAAGATCTTCTATTTACTAAGGGGAAGTGGAAAATCAAACATACTTGTTTTCTGAAGGTCCAATAGTCAGTTGCATCCTGGTAAGTGTACTGGGCCCACTGCTTGAGGAGCACCTCCGGAACCATTGTACCCTGCACCTCTCTGAGGATGTCCCTTAGTACTTGGTGAGTCACCTGACATCCACGAAGCTGGACAGCGGCTAAGCGTTCATAATATAGCGCCACTGGCGCGTCCGACTCCATGTGTTTACGATCGCACCGCTGGATACAGAACATTCTTAGTTAATGATGAAAAAAATGGCCCCCGTTGTTGAAAAGACTAGCATTAACTCACTGTTAAATTCTTAATCAGTTTCTTTATCAACTGTTTTCGCTTAAAAATTTGGTGTATCTGTTTTTAAAATGGAGCATCATACGGCGATTTTTACCAAGCAAATCTTTTCCTGTAAAGATATTAGTTGGTGAAGTTTGCCTTACTTAAGGAATTTAGCTTTAGAATAGTTTAACCTTGGACGATATTTAACAGTTATTGTTTCAAGTGAGATTTATAGTAGAAGAATATCTAATGAGCACCAAAGGCGCGAGTTAGATATTCATTAAGCCACTATTCCTCGAAAGTTAAGTTAAATAGAATAAGTGTTTTAGTGAGCAGCAAGGCAACTGATCTATAAAAGTTTCCTTTTAAACAACAATACTTTTTATTAGAAAATAAAACGACAATTAATTGACCAGTTAAAGTCCAGCTTGGGAACGAGGCTTCGGGGAATAAAACTAAAGAAATCCCAGAAGGTATTGGCGAAAGAATTATTTATTATTGTTTTTGGTCTGTTGAACACCAGAGCGTGGAAAAACTTGCGCACAAGCAGCTTAATTTACAACACGAAGTTTTGAGAGCTTATCAACTACAAAACGCCGTAAATGGCGTAAAAAAATAACATCTTTAAATTCTTTAAAAAATTCGTGTTATCAGTTTTAAAGGTTCTCAGCCGAATTTTAACTTAGTTACCTTGAGTGCGTTTTACTTTATTCTCCACGAAAAAACGTGATACGTCAAATAAAAATAAGAAAGTAAGCGGCAGAAAATGAACTATTATTGATAGATTTACGAGTGAAAGCGACATAAGTGGAGAAGTGTGCTGACCTTTGTTAGTATCTCCCTGAGAGATATGGACGACGGATTGTCCTGTGGAGAGGCGGTAAGATAAGTTACTCAATACAGTACTGACAACGGCACTGGCCGTCTTTTTCATTTTCAAAAAGGTAACTAGTTGAAATCTAAAAATGCGTTGCTAAATGAGCAAGATTTTGGAAAGATATTTTAATACACTAAGAAAGTATTTAACACTTTCCAATCGTATTACTAATAATGGTTTTGAGTTGATGTTAACTAATTAATTCTGAAATAAAAGGATCATTCAATCGGTTGAATGGTTTAAGAGAGTAAGAAAACTGGCAATTTGAGGTGACATTTTTTAAAACCACATGAAAAATGATAAAAACTACCAACTTACATCTTGAATGAAAAAAACGAAACATACATACCTCAATAAGCCTCATCTGTGGTGAAACGGCTACAACACGAGGAACGGTGAAGAGAAGATGTCTCCTACACGACTCCTAATAGAATATATAATATAATATCAATTGCTAAATTCTCCTCATGTTACATTCGAACACTATTTTGTTTATACATACTTTGTATGTTAGTTTACAACTCTTCTAGTTCTAATCAGACTATCAAAATTGTACAACTTGATTTGTTGACACTGATTTGATGTTTGATTCTTAAATGTTAATGCCGTTCAATTGCTTCACTAGACTTCAGCAGTGAGAAAACGGGGACAAGGGAAACAAATAAAGAGAGTAACTAAAATTCAAAACTAAAAATGGAAGGTGTGAAAAATGTTTTATCATTTCAATACAATGTTTTAATGTCAAGAAAATCATTTTACACTTTCTACATATTTCAGTTAAGCATAGCTTAACAATAAAAAGCGTGCTATTATGGAACAATTTCATAAATAGCAACTTTTTCAAAAAAAATTATTTTGTAGTTATTGAAATTAGACTGGCTAGCCTCGTCTTTGAGTTGAAAGTTCAAAAGAATATGTCACCCCAAAACGAGGCTAGTGAGGCCAACTTCAAGACAGACAAAAGAATATTAAGTAGTCGTCATTTATGAACGTAGTCTACATAGCTTCATAAAAAATTTAGCTGAATATTCTTTTGAAAATAACTGATTTGAGAAGTACAACATAAGATAACGAGCTGCATAAGACATGCCGGACACTGAAGTAATAAGGCTGGTTTTAGATAAACAATTTACGAGCACACTAAATCCTTTACAAGCCAGGTGGCTCACGGAGACGGTGCTTGTCTCCAGTTTCTGTAGTGTTAATCAGATGAAAGTCTTTGACTCCCCCAGGACAGGACACTAATCCATTGCTATATACTCCCAGCAGACGCTGGTACTCATTTACCTAACCCGGAAGGATGGAAAGCTGAGTTAGCTTAGGCAGAAAAAAAAGGTCACACTAACATTCAATTTTCGGCAGAGCCGGGATCGAACTAGGGACCTTGTGGTTGAAAGAATAAAAGTAAATAAATACTTTATTTAATATCAGTTGCGAAGGAAGTGGTAGCTCATTCTTCCTAGCCAGAGGCTAATGTTTAATCGCTCGACGGCTCAGATCTTGGCGTGAAAGTCGAATTTGCAGAGAAAGGAAAACTGGAGTGCCCGGAGAAAAACTCTCAGAGTGAGATTGAGATCGACAAATCTCAGCCCAAGTGCGGTGCCTGGGAATTGATCCTGGGTCGTAGAGGTGGAAGATGCGACTGATGACCACTACACCAATCTGACTCACTCTGCTTCATATGGCAAACATGATTGGCTAAATATACGATTGACTAACATTTGACTCAATGTTTCTCAGCAACTTCTAATCGATTACAAGAGCAGTGATATGATTGGATGAAATGACTTTCTATTGTTACACTTTTTCTGCCACCTTCATTCATTCCGATGTTCATGGATTCGTGGCATAAAATTTTTAAAACAAACCTGCTTGAATGTTCCTGGCAAGTCATTGACCCAATGTAAACTACCAAAGAAACACACCAGGATCAATGATTTTTATTGTGATTAAGACATTTCGCATATATAACTGTCATCATTACAAAATAACATACTGTAGGAGATGTAGTATATAGAGTGGCATAACTACATAATCTTGTAAAATACAATCATCATCATCATTCATATTAATTTTTTAAATGTCTATTTTCCATGTTTGCGTGGATTAGCCAGGTTTCCTAATGACTACTGTACTGTACATGTAGCTTCCAAAACAGTTTGATTTTGTGCCGGATCACTATCTTAAATCACTATCTATGACAAATATAACTACACCAGTGAAACATGAGAGTTACTGTAGGTTTAGGGTTTATTTTAAAAACTTAAGTACAAAATCTTGCAGGAAATTTTTCAGGCATTCAGGGGGCATTTTCTTCAATACATATCCCATGGCCTTTTCCCCTACCAAAATAATTAGGTATTTACACTGTTCGTCTTCTTTCTTACCTTTGAGTGGGCCTCCAAACATAAATTTACAGTGCTGTTGAAACGATTGCCACGCTCCAGGTAGGTCACCAGTTGACCAGTCCATTTTTAGCTTGGTGGAGTTTGTTAACATGTTGGTGTATTTCCCTCCATAATTTTTCAATCTTAATTTTGAGTCCTTTCACTTTTATTTTTCATTGATTTTCCGGGTTGTCAGAAAAGCCGGGATGCCAAAAAGGAAGGGGAGCCCCACAAAACACGAAACACATCTTAGCCCGATAGCTGTCTTGATTATTCAATGATTTGACAATGATCATTGATCATTTGACAACAGTGCTCCTTCGATCATTAGTTTTTTACCGCCGAGAGCATACATGGTCGGGAATCTTCAATATTGGATCAGACCTAAAAAATCCTTTATATTCTCAATCGTGACATACTCAAATTTAATCTATCTTAAACAAAGATTTTTATTTCTTCTTTTAAGGTTTATTTTAATGTTTACTTAACATTCGGTTTTAATTCTTTCAGTGTCGAGCAGTTTCATTGCTAAAACTTGAACTACAAGGCAGTATATAGAGAAGCTGGTGAAATGCCTCAGTTGCTAGCTTATTTTGACAACCCTGGATTTTATCCATTGATGATGGCCTTCACTGGAGGTGATAGCTAAAGATCCAACATCTGACACCATGTTGTGTATGTTATGGTTCAATTTTATTTTTGGTTTAATTTTATTTCTGAACTAGTTCAATATTTTTTAAACTGGTTCATTTTTTTGAAACCAGTTTAATTTTTTTAAACCAGCTTATTTATCAA
>JAOBAY020033911.1:0-14174 GCA_025331085.2 Zoanthus sociatus
TCGTAAAGTTGGTAGTTGTTCTTTTGATGTAAATAAGATATAGATAGCATATATGGTTTTATCTTGCTTCTTTACTTTATAAGTTGTAACTATTTACTGTGATGGTGATTCACATATTGTATATTTAACAATTAAAACACGAGCTCGTAATTGCTTTTGCCTGCCCTCGTCACTCTGTAGATTGGCAATGGAAATTTAGCTAGAAATCTCTGAAGAATAAACAGAAAATAATTAACACTTATTGACTGAGACCGAGGCAAACAGTGTATGTTTTATGGTCCCGAGACCGCCTATGGCCCTCGAGGGACCACAAAACATGCTGCTTTCCCGAGGTTAAGTTCAATACGTGTTTTGTTATATGCCAACTATCAAAGAAGAACAAAAAGCGGCTTTTGAATAATTTTTTTATTATCCAAACTTGTGTTTTGCAATTGTGAACTTTTGAAATCATACCAATTTTACAATTATAGGAGAACTGAACCCTAAAATTGACTTTTCCTCTTTTAAAAATTTAGGCACAGTAGAACAATTTTATGAAGTTTATTTTAAGCCGTTTGCCGAGCAGTTCAGAAAAATTTGATGTTTTGCAACAAATGGACAAAATTTGATCGGTGGCTCAATATGTGATGTCAGCGGTTGTTTATGACGTAGGTTACTTTATTAGGATGACTAAATCGAGGAAAAAACATGGTTACAGTGAGACGTTTGGTTGGTATTAAAGAAAAAAACTTCGCAAGACCTAAATTGCCCAAAAAATATCAAAGTTACAAAGCGAACTGCCATATTTATGCTCTGAATATCGTAACCTACTGTACGTCATATTAGATCGCTGACAAGCTCATTTGCGACCACGGTATCAGACCTTTTTTTGAGAGCTTTCTTCTTTTCTATATTAAATTTCTCAATGTTATTCGACTAATTTGAAAAAAAAAACTTCACAGAGTTAATCTACTACACAAGTAGATTCAAATAAAAATAAGTTAGTTTTAGCATTCATGATCAGTTCTCCTTTAACTTCCGGTTTTGTTGTTTACCGGTCCATAATATAATGTTATCCGCTGAGCACTTGGTTGCTGGGAAAATGAGAAACTTGTTCACGTGCGCGTAATGTCCGCTCGTCCAATACGAGTACAAAAAAAATGGACTTTGATCGTTGGTATATAACAATACCTTTTGATCAACAATTATTGAATTTATTCAAGCAACCAATGTTGATGATACACCAGCGATTATTCGACTGTCAAATAAGTCAATTTTTTTTCTTACCTTTGAAATTTTTTATAACGGGTACCTTCTTGCTAAATTATAGTTTTCTCTGGGATTTCTATTTGACTATGAGCGTTTTCAAAATTCCTCTTCCGAAACGTCCGAAAACCGGGAACGGGACTCCATTTGCATAACTTGTTTATATCCTTCAAACACTATCTATCACGTGATAGATTGTTTGTATGGTAGCCAGTCATATTGCGATAGATAGTGACTAAATTTCTACTTATATAAAAGAGTTTAATTTGTATACTGTATAAAGCTTTACTGATGTAAGACATGGGAACTGAAGGGTCTAGTGCAAAAATGATGTAAGTGATTTTTGATCAAGTTCTCAACTCTCCCTACATTATCTCTATAATCTCTTCATAACAATTTGAGAGAATTTAACGTTTAAGGCAAAATCCCTTGCGTTGTTTTTGCATTAGACCCTTCAACTGTTGTTGAGAAGCAGGACTTCTTAGCTACCACGAATTCCTCTTACAGTAGTAGAATGAAAACAACTGATACTTCGTAGAGTTATATTTGAGGAATGCTCCACAAATTAGGATACTTATAATAATAATGTACTAAGAAAGCAAACAGGTTTTAACGCTTTTATCTATTGGTTTTCCTTACTTTACTAACGTTGTTCAGTTACTGTGCTCACTTAGTGGGTGGCTCCACCTGAGTTGTTCTTCAGTTGGTACAGGATTTAATGCAGCCCAAACCAGTTGTGGAATTTCACACAGTTTAGGTATCCTGCTGATGAACAGTAACAAGTTTATTGAATGCATTATTAATTGTTTTATTTTTTTCTAAAAGATATTTGAGGAGACATAACTGGAACGGCTGCTGCAAATAAATAACAAAACAGTTTCTGTTCATCAGCAGGATACCTCCATTGTGTACAATTCTATAACTGTTTTCGGTTGTTATTATTATTATGACTTAAACGCCATCAATTTTCAATTCATGATGATTTTAAAGATGGCTTTGGTGACTAACTAGTGATGACGATGATGGTATTACTGATAATTAACAATTGTTACAAGAGCGCGCCTTGGATATGAGATGGTAAATAGCCAATAATACCCTTAATACCCTTCACTACCTCCAATACTTAAAAATGACAACAAAATTTTATTCTGACATTTTTCAGCTTGGCAACACTTTGCACAGTTAGTTTCCATATATGGTCATTCGGTATATGAGCTGATAACCGAGATTGAGTGAACCAATCAGAACGCAAGAAACGCAATATTCAAGGTTGAAAATTTGATAATTAACACTTATTCTGTTTCACTTTCGGTGGACAGCAGCACAATATTTATTGAGCGCCAAAGACACAAGGTAGTAGATATTCATTAAGCCATTATTCATTATTTACGTGCAAGGCAACTGATACGTAGAGGTCTTCTTTCAAGACAAAAAAAAAAGATTTGTAAAAAAAAGACAGAAATTGAATCACAGAACGTGACAAAACTCACGCATGAGCCGCTCAATTTACACTAACACGTAAGATAGAGCTTGTCAAGTACAAAATGCTGTATTTAGCTTAAAACAAAGAATGTCTTTAAACTCTTTAATAATCTTTAAAAACCTATTCAAGTAAAATCCGCAAACGGACGCGTAGCGCCTCCTTCTGTCCACCATTTGTTACGGTGTCATTGTTTCGGAGGCAATTATTACCTCAAATCACGCGAAGCCATACTGGTATATACTGTAAACAAGAATATCAGGATTTAAGGTAAAAGTATAAAACTGTTCTCTGATAAAAAAATGTAAAAGCTACTTTAAAAACCCATAAGGTATTCACAGCCCGACAAATAAGAATATAAAACTATATATAAATACAAAACGAAAGTGTTACTTTCTTCTCCTCCTCCTCCTCCTCCTCCTCCTCCTCCTCCTCCTCCTCCTCCTGCTCCTCCGTCTCCTCTCTTCCTCCTCCTCCTCCACCTCCTGCTCCTTCGTCTCCTCTCTTTCTCCTCCTCCTCCTCCTCCTGCTCCTTCGTCTCCTCTCTTCCTCCTGCTCCTCCTCCTTTTCCTGCTCCGCCTTCTCCTCCTCTTCCTCCACCACCTCACAGACTACGAGTTTGAACAGCCTATTCGGCCTACGGCCTCATAGGCTATTGACTCCGTTAAATAGAATGACAATGGCGAAGCCTGAAAGATTTAACGATCGATGATAGAAATTAATAGCAAGTATTGAAATTGTTTTAGTAGAAATCTCAGAAACTTGAAGAAACAAAAGGCTTCAGAAAGTGGTCGACTCATACACGGCAAAATACGGTATTCATGTTTTTTAAAAAATGGAAGAGAAAAAAACAACATCATGCAGAATAACAAAAAAACTTAAGCAATATACAGTTAGGACAATAAATTGAGCTATCATATGAACTTAACTAATATTCATCAATTAACTTTATAGCATATATTGTAACTATTTTATATGTTTTGCCTTATTGACTATTTAACCGTAAAAATACGAGCTCGCAATTTCCATCGCCTGAAGTTGAGGGCGAAACCTGTGTCATTGTATCGATTGGCGATAGAAATTGTTGAGGAGGGCACTACTGTTGCCGAAACGTTGCACAACGAACGAACCAGAAAACAGATAGGTAAGTGAACAAAGTAAAGAAAATAATATGAGAACAACCGTCTGTGCCAGAATCCAAGAATTAGGTTATCGATAGAAATTGAGAACAAGTATTTTAATTGTTTCAGTAGAAATCTCAGAAACTTGAAAAAACAAGGCTTCAAAACATGCTCGACCTATACACGGCAAAATACGGTATTCCTGTTTTTTAAAAAATGTAAAATAAAAAAACAACACCAGAAGAACAAAAAAACTTAACCAATATGTAATAAATAACTAATTGAGCTATCATACGAACTTAGCTAATATTCATCCATTAAACATTGTAACTATTTTATATGTTTTGCCTTATTGACTATTTAACCGTTTACAGAATACGAGCTCACAATTTCTATCACCTGATAGAATGACGAGGGCGAAACCTGAGTCATTGTAAATTTGTATCGATCGGCAATAGAAATTGAGAGAATTCTAATTGTTTCAGTTGGCAGAAACTTGAAGAAACAAGACTTCAAAATATGGTCGACTTATACACGGCAAAATACGGTATTCCTGTTTTTTAAAAAATGTATAAATCTCGGCAAAGCCGCGATTGAACTGGGTCTGGTTCTAAGCCTAATTGGTAAGGTGCCAGTCTATCGTGAGGGAGGCTCAGGTTCGATTCCCGGCCAGACCAACACTCAGGGTCTTAAAACAATTGAGTAGAAAGTGCTGCCTTTGCTCTAACAACTGCAAATGGTTAGACTTTCGCGTCTTGTCGGATAAGGACGTTAAACCGTAGGTCCAGTCTCTCGACACTCTATCAAGGGACTTAAAAGCGCCCACATCTTCATCACTGAGGGCATTTACGGTTATTAGTATATGTAAGCCGCTGTTGCGGACTATCTGAGACCCTCAACTGTTGAAAACTGTATTTATTTGTGATGCGCATTTGATCATATCCATATGAAAAATGCGCAATATAAATATTAAATATCATTATTATTATTACATGTGTAGCAATTGCACTCTAATCCCAAATACCACAGTCATTTTAAACACGGAAATCCCATGTCACCGATATTCCCAAATACACACTGTTGAGAGAAGATGGAAACATCGCCAAAGTAGTACTGGAGTGTAATCAACAGGGAAAACGGCCCACACTGGAACTGGCGGAGAACACGAATATCAGAGATGAAAGCGAAAAACATCACCTGGACAGAATGCAATAAGAAGGGAAAGAGCAGGACGACATGAAAAACACTAGTGAAAGACCTATGTTCCACCGCTAGGAACGCAGAGAATGAAGAGAGAGAAAGAGAGATAGATATTCAACTAAGAATATTCGTAAGAATATTTTCAGCCTGAAATCAGCCAAAAAAAAATATCCAGTCCCAGTCCGAAAAACAATAGTCTTATGAAAAAGAGTATAGAGTGAACAATTGTAAAACCTACAGCAGGCATGCAAAACATTTTATCTCATTCTCAGTAATTTTCTACTCATATTAATGAAAAGATATAGTTCTTTAGACAAAACGGAGAACCTTTACTCCAGAAATAAACGTGAATCCGGTAGTATTGAACAACATCTCCCAAACTTTTACTTGGAACTCTTTAGTGATTGTGTGAGAGATTGTACACAACTAGTTGAAAAGACGGATGTTATCATTGCGGTAATCTTCAAATTTAATTCATTTCAGCAACAATTCAAACTTTTGATTTCACTTTACTCCCAAACGGTATAAATTATATATTTTCAAAAACTGTGATCTCGCATTATTTTCCGTTTTAAATTTCTAATACGTTGTTCCAAAATGCTTTGTTTTAAAACTTGAAAACCATTTTAACCAATTCAACATACAGGTAGTGATATAGTACTCTTAAAAAAGGGAAATTTAGAAAAAGATCTTCTTTCACCTGTCCCCTGGTTCTCTTTTCTAGCCTCCTCTCCCCTCCCTTGTTAATTCATTTTGGACTTTACCAGCCATAGTGAATATCTTTATTTTATTAATCATTATTTTCAATGTAAATCTGGAATTCCTTATTGATTTTTGCAAAAAAAAACAAAAAAACAAACAAACAAGAAAAGTAAATTGATCGCTTGCAGCGTTTCCCGCCACAATTAAGTGAGCCAGTAGGACGATGCTTCAAACTTCTAGCAACCACCTGTGTATCAGTAAACGAAATTAAATAGACTTTATTTGCACAATCATTTCGAGACAAAATTAAAGGTATTTTATCTTTGCGTGCAAACATTTTAAGAGACTGAATTTTTATCGTCCGTTTGTGTTTTTAAATTGTGTTTATTTACAGTTATCTACGAAAGCAATCAGCCGACCAACTTTTGTTTTTCTTTCGCGGGTTGTTGTTCTCCCGTAATTGGGGAAAATACAATAGACGCTAAATATGAAAAATAATTTTTCGCTGATCAGAAGATTTCTTTCGTGTTGAGATGACTCCACAACAAAGTTTTAAGACAAACCAATTAAAAAAACACAAGCTGCTTCTTTGTCGCAAGAACACGTAATTTGGACGATAAATCAAGGATGATCGACATTGTATGATCATCGCCGTAAGAAATTGACGTTCAAAAGCGTTAGCTTTTCATATACAGAAAGTTTCAGTTCAAAAAAACCGAATGCACGAATGACTTGTTTTTTTTGTTCTGTATCTCTTTTTAAAGAGATTAAAATGGAAATAGTTTCAAACTATTTCAAAGAAAAATAGATAGCAAAATATACTTCCAATAAAATTAGAGAAAAGCATTTAAAGATTGAATTCATCTCAAAAGATTAAAACTTAAAAACTACAAATGTATCTGAGCCGATGCCTAAAGGCAAACCTTGGAAAGATTTCCTCTTTAGTCCGTATTTTTCAAATCTTATTAGTACAAACTATGAGAACTCGACACATGTTGCATGTTAAACCAATATTGTAAAGCCTAAAGAATTTATAAGAAGTCAATTTTATAGTAATAGCTGTCCTTGACTAAGAATTTATGCGGGCTTTTAAAAACGACATTTCTTACGAGTTATATATTGTTTACATTATCGCGATACAAACAAGCAAGATAATTTTCTGTGTATTTATTTGAGATAACTCGTCAACTTAACGGGTTTTATTGTGTTGAAGATTTCAAGTTTAATAGATAGGTTTTTATGTGAGTGTAATGATGTCACAACAGTAAACGCAGTCACTTGTAGCAAAGAAGTGGGTACTTTGTTACGTTAGAATGTTTACTTTTCGCTTCACGGGTTTTATTGTGTTGAAGATTTCAAGTTTAATAAATGGGTTTATGTGTGTGTGTAATGATGTCACAACAGTATAAAACGCAGTAACTTGCATTGTAGCAAAGAAGTTGGTACTTTGTAGTCTCGTTAGAATGTTTACTTTTCGCTTCATGGTCTTGAAAAAACAGGGCGATCATTTAAAAATCTTGCTTTTGAATTGCTTTGTCTACTCTTTTAAGCAATGCAATATCTGGTGGATTCTGGAATAATAAACCAAGAATCTACTTTCAATTTTCTTTTTTGTTCTTGCAGTAATAGAGTCTGTTTCACAACGGGCGGCTTTAAAAACACAACCACGGTACACATTGACATCTGCTGCAAAATTTAAATAAACAGCTTTAATGTGGCGACAAAACGCAATCATTATATTTTTGGGAATTTGGACACATTGTTTAAGTGAAAACTACTCTATTCAGTAAAATGAGTCCAACGAATTAGCGTTGTTTAAATACCTTAAAGAAAATGAGAAAGAGAAATTTATCTTTTCTTTTTTGTCAACGTATTGTTTCTCGGTAAAAAACAAACCGCGAGAGATTTCTGAGTTTCCGATCTTATGGAAATTGAACGGACATTAAAAAGCGATCAAGTCTATTTGCTCTTGTCTTACTGATCGCACACCGAAATTCGTTCATTTAGTCTGCCGATTGAAATTAAATACAAACAAATAACAACATAGTTAATGCCATAACTTTATGGGACTTTGAAAGATTCCTATCAAATGTTGACAAAAAACAATTATTAGAAAATGGAAAACATTGGCAAAGCCATTAACAGAATAAAAAAAAACATTGCTTTTTCAGGAAGAAACACGACCCATTGTTGGTGATCGTTTATTCAGATACTTGGAAACTCAGATAAAGAGTTAACAATGCCGAGTCGTGTCAAAGTTCTTTCAACACAAGTCATTATTTAGTTTAACAACAGAAAGACCTGAGATTTTGCCAAGCGTTTGAATGGCTAAAAAGAACAGCTCAATAATAATACACTAAAAGCAACCGAACGTTTAATTTGTTGCCGGCTTGCTTTCATTGTCACATTTTGTCATTTATATAAAAAAAAGTTGCAAAATGGCAGAACTTTAACAGAAACTAAAGCCGCTCGACCCAATAAGAATTAATAAACGTGTTGAGTAAATTACATGACTCGAAAACGTTGCCCATGTTAAAACAATGCCCAGATAATTGCAGATTTGGGGTTTGTTGTAAGTTGGACTTTTCTTTGAGATTTCATAATAAATGTCTTTTCAGCTTTTACAATTAACTCCCGCCATCTGCTATGTCATTAGCTTTCTTTGATTGTTCTGACAAACTTTGAGATACAATTAGAATAAAATGAATTCGGTGAGCTTTGAGTCTTTTCTTTGAAAAAACATGGAGATTCTACAACAAATTATTTCGTTTGCCAGTGTCGATGTAAGTCCAACATGTGGAGCGGCGTGTGTCTTTGAAGTGATTGTTATCTGCCAGAGCACTTAAGCAGCCGATAAACACCAAATGATTCCAAGTCCTTCTAAACGCCATTTGCCAATAGCTTAATTCATGCCATTCATTCCGAGCCTCCATTATTTACTTTTTCTTTTTTCCAACCGCCATTCAGTCAGTGTGTCTTATAGATGTAACCTTTTGTTATGGAGATCTACGTATTAAGGGCAATTGTAATGCATTGGATCTTTGTTATTCATTCTATCTTTCATTGATCGTCCATTTATTTATTTATGTCATCGCTTCTATTCATCAACTCATGTATATTTTATTATGTTGTTATTTCTTTCTCTTGTCCTTCTATTTCTTTTATATAATTATAAATCCGCCGAAAGAGATTTATAATACACAGTGATATAGGTCGCTTCGGCAAGTTTTTATGGTTGTTGAGCAATCGAGTCATGAGCTTTAAAACTTTGTTTTCATATTTTGAAAGCAAAATTGTGCGCGTCTCTAGGCAGGATCTTCCAATATTTGCGTGGAATATTTTTTTTAAAACAGCGAGTAAGATTAGACTTAACTTCCGTTCAAAACCAGAATTTGCAGGAAATCATTTTCCTAGCAGGGAACCTTTTCTTTCATATTAGCTGTAATTATTAGCAAAAAATGCTTCCTCTAGATTGAGTAAGATTTGCATAGAGAAAATTCTAAAAAAGTAAAAATGCTTTCTCCTAATTCGCGCAGAAGATTTGAAATTTTCAGCTTATTGTGATCGCTAAGCACCCAAAGTATGTGTGTTTATGCAGTTTTAGATAGTTTACACCTTGAAACAAAGAAGGCGCGAATGGAGTATGTGATTTTTTTTATCTTTTTTTTTCGTTTTCGCAATGCTTGCCTTGTGCCAAGTAGCAAACGTGGCGCTCAAAAATGCTAGTATCTTCATTTCAAGTGAGATTCCCTGTCAAAACACACAACTGAGCCAACAAATAACAAACAAATTACCTTCGCCTGTAGTTTTAATGTCGATCAGGCCATTGAATTCTCGGTTAGCTTTGTTGAAGATAAATTACAAATTGAAAAGTTTTCTTTTGTGAATAGTTGAATAACTTGTTCCCGCAACTTATATTTTCAATTTTAGCGTCGTTCGTTAATCGACGGCCCCGAAAGCCACTAACCGTTCAATAAAAGATAGCTAAAATCTCTAGATCTGAACTATACACATACACTTGAAAACTATATGAAAATTATTGGCATGTTACTTACAGGCAACTTGCCTCATCAAGAATTTTTCGACATTCCCTTCATCAACTTTTACATGGGAATGTTCTCGTCAGGTTAAACCGTAAAATTTATGAGTTAATAGTTCGTTTACAGATAACATAATTTACACTAGCCATTTGGATTGTTCGTAAATAGCTCATTTCTTATAAATACATTTAGAGTTCAACTAGAGGAGCAAATAAGCCACTGGCCTTCTTACGTCTTGTGTCTGAAGCGAGCAGTTACAGGGGACAGTGTACTGTCCGTTCGCTCCTTGAACGGCGTGAAAATGAGAATGAGGTGCAAGGGGCCCTGCACCTGGAACCAGCGGTACGCCTGAAGAACTGAGAAGAGATGAGTTTGAGGAGGCACCATTGGGATAAAGGACATGCGGATAGATTCCACTTGAATCCAGATACTCCGGCCGGAGAGAGCTTGGCATTTCCATGCCGCAAAGACGATCCAAGCGCGAGCCGTGACCTCCAGCCGACGAAATGCTGCTGCCATTTAAGCCATAGGAAGAAGTCACTGGAAGAAACGACCGCGATTTATTGTTGAAAGTCGTAAGCGACTCACTGGTGCTAAGCGACGGTGGAACTGAGCAAACTGGCGGCGTAAAGTCTTTAGAATATTCTCTGAACTTGGAGACTTCTTCAGGTGTTGGAATACAAGGCAATGGAAACGGGTAGCGGTCTGTTTTTTTCAGCAATGATTTTGGCTTTCGTCTAGGACGGTATTTATAGTCGGGGTGGTCCTTCATATGTTGCGCTCTCAGTAATTTTGCTTCCTCGACAAACGGCAGTTTGTCTTTATCTGTTAAGTGCTTCCATTCAATTCCAAGACGCTTACTAATTTCTGAGTTATGCATTTTCGGGTTTTCTTGTGCAATTTTTCTTCTCTTTTCCCTCGACCAAACCATAAAAGCGTTCATGGGCCTTTTAACGTGGTCTAATGGTTTTGACATGTTGGTTGAATTAAATTACACGAGCGAGATTCTATCTCCTTGGAAATTTTAGGTCGTCTATAGTTTCACCACTTCTTGGTTCTTCAGTGG
The DNA here is from genome assembly GCA_025331085.2 of Zoanthus sociatus. NCBI lineage: Eukaryota > Metazoa > Cnidaria > Anthozoa > Zoantharia > Zoanthidae > Zoanthus > Zoanthus sociatus. The sequence goes on from JAOBAY020033911.1 coordinate 10,855, forward strand.
CTAGAGCGAAATGACGAACTACCAATTTCCACACGCGGCAAGATCAAACACCATCCAGTGAAGAGCATGCGTGCGCGATAATTGAGTTGTAACACGGGGAAGAGAATGGCTTCGCAACACGTCATTTTGTGAAAAGGCTATCCAATTAAATTCGGGCAAGTTATATTCAAAAGATGTTCATTGAGTGGCCCTGCCAAAACACAATGTTTTCAATGTATTTTGTTGATTAGTTCTCCAAAGAGATATTTGGATTTTGTAAATAATTTTCTTAGTTGGTATTTGCGGCCTAACAATGAGCCTATTTTTTCTTCTACAGCCTCAATTGGCTAGCTTTTGTTTGAGAACAATACAAAAAAAAGTCAAACTATCCTTGCGTTGTCACAAATTCTATGTAAGTGAGCCTTAACAAACACTAAAGAGCGTGTTTTTATTTTCAATTTTCATTTGGACCTCGAGCTTGTCTGAGGCGAGTTAATTTCTTCAAATCGGCAAACAAAAGGTTAATATTCAACTCGAGCAGAAAAATTAATTTATATTAAACTATACGAAAGTAAATAGTTATTCACATCCGATTTTCTGTTAGTTGCGGTCACTCTCTTGGCAAGAATTGCCATACAAATGATCAATTATGAAGCCTTTATTTACGTACTTAGCATGAGAATAGCGTATGGTTATGAAAAGCTGGTCTCCCCACATGAGACTCGTCGACTACAATATAAACTAAAAAAAAATAAATTTGCCTCACAACGGCTAAAAGATGAACAACCTTATGGTATTGTTATTTTTTTCATGTTTGAATTTGTATCACTTTGCATTAGTTTTTAATATTAAGAAGTTTATTGAAGCTTTTCTCGCTTTATTGAATTACGATTTCAAGGCAGCGGTTCATTTTATTTATACGTTTGCATTTTCAATTCTGGATTTATTGCTTTGCTGCAGGGCAAAAAGGAAACTGTTGAATAAGTGGCCTTTATGAATAGTCCCTACTTCCTTTCTTTAATAATCTTTTGTTTATGGACAATACCCTGAAAGAACTAACTCGTTATCATAATAATTCGTGAAAGCGCCCATTCAAAACTTGTTTTCATAAGGGTTCCGCCGAAAGAATTGAGGAATTATCATGAGAATAGTAGAATGGTTCACATAATGAGATCATTTGCAGGAGACACATTTCAAATTAAAATTGCACCCACACAAAATTTTATAAAAACCCGAAAACTAGCACTGAATTTGCCGACTATTAGTAAAACCGTAGGTATTGTAATTGCACAAAGCTTAACGAACTGAGAGTCGAGATTACGGAGCAAACGTCGTTTAGTAAAACCATCTTTAAATATTTCATTATTTTGGCGATTGTCCTGTCATTTTCGAGTGGTAGAAAATTACTCTCAACTTTCCAAGTATTATCGTTAGCTGATCAGCAAGCTTCGCGGAAGATGAAAAGGAGACAGTTTTCAAAACAAAGTTTAAAATCACCACAAAGCCTCAAGCTTGTATTTAGACTAATTTCGATATCGCGAAAAAATAATATGGCGACACAACCTTTATGCTGGATATCTTATACACAAAGGCAGCGTTTCGTGTTTAAAAGAGAGGTTTTGTTATTTTTTTTTTGTCTTTCTTGTTTGTTTATTTGACTTTACAATGACAGTATTGCTTAACATTGAGAAAGTATTGGCCCAAAAACAGTGAAAAAAAAAAAACTATTGATTAACGGGCCAGCTAATTAATCTTCAATAATTTTATGTGTTTTTTCTCATAAAGATATTTTCAAGCGGATGTCAAGCGTAATTATTCAAACCTCAATTTTAATAATGGAGTCTTGTCCTTATTCTAAAAATTTATTGAAGAATATGAGCAGTGTGTATAATAGTTAATAAAACCAACAGTTTTAAGATGTTTATTGTATAACAGCAAGCAAACAAGTTTCTGATGAAATAATAAATGTTCTGCAGGGGAAATTGCCTTCACCCCACGGCGCAGCATATTTTCTTTTCTCGACTATAAACCATTTTCTTCACAGTCTGTTCTCATTGTCTCAAACTGGCCATAATGTGTTTGTATAAAGTATGAGATTTCCGTATTTTCCAAAACATCTTGTTATTTCTAATTTTTCCACGTTTTTGATTACAGGAGTTATCGACACACCGGAGTCATGAAGCTGCCCAAAAAATTAATCCCAATTCCAAAATGACACACCACTAACAGTAGAACATATTATTGTATTATTCTCAGATCTTAGAAAAAAAACAGTAACACATTAGTTGAAGTATTGATAAAATATTTATGGCTCAATATTGATGAGTCGAAAATGAATGTTGAGAACGACAACGCAGGCAGTATTTTGAAGTTATATTTCAGTAAAATCATACCCCCTATAGAATTCTTATTTTTGTTCAAACAGGATCACAGCACGCCAGTAACTAGAATTGCATATTCTAATAAAAGCTAAAAACCTGAACAGTGGGAAATTGCTTATTTTCTTCATAAACACAATCAAATATTATCAAACAAGGAAGCTTTAGTCCGGATGAACCGCAGAGTTTTCAAACATTTGGTTTTTATATAACTCATGCAGTTATATGCATTTTTTTTAAAGGATTTTCCAAATCTAAAGCGGAAAATTATATAAAAAATGCGTATGATTTTGTTATCGCTTCGGAAATTAGTTGAAGTCTTGCCAATATATATGGAGATTCGAAACTTTGTAAAGTTTGGGCCAAATCTTATGCGCTATTCATCGGAGATCAAATATCAGTATTTACGGTTTTATCACAGATAGTAAACTTTGATGGTTTTGGATATATTCTTTTCGAAACCTATGAAAACTGTGGGAGGCCTAGAATTTTCAATTTCTACCATCCCAAGTCAAATAATGAAGATAAAATCTGCTAATTTTTGTGCAAATACCTTCCTTTGAATGACGCCATCGCGAAAGAATAAAAGAATTTGAAAAACTAACACGATATGTTATCAAAAAGCAAATTCATTTCACATATCTTCATTGCAATTTTAGCCGCTTTTGTTGTCGCTAAATGAAACGGCTTTAGACAGAATATCGATAAACGCAAACTCAAATGATAATAATAATCACTGTATGTTTGCTTTACTGTTTAACTCCTTCAAGCTAAACGGAGTTGCTTGACTTTTAGAATTAAATACAAGAAAACTAAATTGTCTTTCCTTATTTTAGGCATATTATTACTGTAATCTATATCCATTTCTGGATATCTTGATTGTATTTTTGCTCAGTTAATTTCTTCGTTTCCAAGACAGCTCATATTGTTTTGCCGGGATCAGAAGGTTAACCGCGCCGGGAG
>JAOBAY020033956.1:0-14171 GCA_025331085.2 Zoanthus sociatus
ACATTTATTATCAACACTTGCATTCTTGTCAGCAAGGATTTTTAGTGATAATAACAGTTGCCGGCGACGAAGCGATTCACAGACGGCAAAAATCGCCGGTCGCCGGCCGAAAAGGAAAACCCTGTTTAATATTTTAATTAACACTTTTAGAATTTTTTTGTTTCTTTCCCAAAATTAGTACATTGTTTAATAGTGGCAACAAATATTACATACAGAATGAAATGGCTGACAGTATTTTTTTTAAAATCGTATTTCTCTTAATATTAAAGGAAACAAAGCAGCTTGCAAGTCTTCTAATTTGGGCTACTGTGTCCTTGGTACAGAAATAATCATCTTTGACTTTATTTTCTTTCCACTTACGTTTGTCTGTCTGTCTTGGGAAGAACCAAGACACACGGAGACACGCGTAACTGGAAAGAAAAAAATCAAAGATGAAAAAAAAAAAAATAGATACTATTTATTTAAAACCCTGATGAGTATTTTCAAAAATATGGCAAAAAAGGAAAATAAAATTTTATACAGTGTCGGCGATTTGACGCTCAGAATTAAGGTTTGTCACATTACAGGTGCCACAGACATTACTGTGATTGGCTTATGGTGGTGCAAGGACCATGCAAGTTCAGAGTTGGCTTTACCGGAACACTCGTCAATACGACAGCATGAAGCCCTGAAATATTAAGAAACTCTTTACAAACCTCTAATGGCCCATTGGATAGATTATTAAGAGCAGCCGCTTGTAACTTGCTTCTTCTCTTTTTTTCCTAAAATAACAAACAAAATTAGAAAACACCAAGGGGCAATTCAAATCAAGGAACTCTTATAGCAAGTTCATTCATGTAATGGACAATAAACAATATTAAACAATATATTGATTAAATCATACTTTTTTTTCCAAATGTTTTAATATTGAATTGTATTACAAAGTAAGAAATGATACTAATACTAATACTAATAATAATAATAATACTAATAATACTACTAATAATAATAATAACAATAATAATAATAATAATAAATCTTTAATAGTAAATCCTCTAAAAGGCTTTTCAGGTACTATTTACACAGGTTAAAATACAACTAACTACTAGTAATTTCTACTGATAATAATGAATTACTACTTTATATGTACATTACAAGACTCGTCTAAATAACTACATTGCAATGACGTTACTACCAAGGAGACTGTCACTACGTTTTTTTCTTGAATGATACAACGGAGGGAGACGACTTGAGCGAATTAGTATCTAAGAAAAAGGCCTTGTTGGCAATTTCAAGTTAAAATAAAGGAAAAAAAAACTAAAATAAAAACGGTCAGTAAGGACCTTGAACTACTGTAGGTCCACGCACACGACGGTCAAAGTTCTATCATGGAGCCATGCGCGCAAGACACTTTCACTTCCGTCAACGGTCCACAATTCTGTCCACAATTTTCTCTCTGACAACCACTTCCGTCGTCATTTCAGCCCCACAATACTAATTAATTGCTTGCGCATGCGCGCATAAATGAGCTAAGAAATTAATTCATTGTTTATTTTGGAACTGAGTTTTTGTAAGAAAATAACCTCTAGTTCTGGAGAGGACTACTGCAAGTTAATACTAAAAGCAAAATGCTGCCCCACCGAAGGACTAAGTTTCAATCAAAATTCCAGCGAAGATCAATTTTTTAAATCACGCTATAACAAATTATCTAACCACGATATGGAAACCATAAAGTCCTTAAAACGAGGTAGAAAATTAAATAATTCAGACACAAGCTGTGCAAAGTATAAACTGCTCTACCCTAAACTTTGACTAACTTCCCTAAGCTAAAAGCTACATCCTTCACGAGCCTAGTGGCCCATGGAGCCGGCGCTTATCTCCGGTTTCTGTGGTGTTAAGCGGATGAGAGTCTTTGACTCCCCCTGGACAGGACATAAATCCATCGCAGGTTAGCTCCCTGCCAACGCTGGTACTCATTTACCTACCCTGGAAGGATGGAAAGCTGAGTTGGCTTTCGACCGGAAAAGAAGGTCATACAAATATTCGAATCTCGGCAAACTACCGGGATCGAACCGGGGACCTTGTGGTTGGAAAGCAGAGATCTTACCAACTGCGCCAACCACGTCCACCCTATCTTCAAACTTTACCCCAACTATGACTTTAAACTGACATTCCCATAAACCTAAGCTACACATTACCGCAATCGTGACTTGCCCTTTAACCTTTACGAAAGGTCTTTTGAACAAGTTGGAAAAATGAGTGTGCATACGTAGGTTGTGTTAGTTTTGTGTTTTCAGCAAGATTATGAGATGGACTTCCTATCGCGAGAATCAAGGGTATGCAAATCAATGCCTCTGATTATTTTTAAGGCATTTCCTAAGGCGTAATAAGATGCATTGTTTAAATTCCACAAAATCTTTCAGTTCAAACAGTTAATTTTTGTCACGGTCACTAACACACTTGGTTTCAGATTGACAAAACTCTATTTCGAAATATGTTTTTACATTAATCAAATACAACTTTTACTTCGATAATTAAAACTGCATAAAATATAGATCTTCATGAATACAACTGTTGGCAGGCTCTGTAACGTCTTGTTGCTCCTTTGGACGCATTTTACTGGCGTCTTGCTCAGTTTTAAAAAAATGAATAAAAATATCATGATTGACTCACCATTTCATGATTCATCACAATATTGGATACCAGCGAAGCACCGTCGGTGAAATCTGGATGGTTTGTGTTGATATATGACAACTCTATAGAAACTAAATTTTCAACCTGTAATGAGAAATACTCGTAAACCCCTGTTATTTAAAAACATCTTATCTAAAGCTCATAAATGGAATGCTGCGTCGGTGTTTCTACAGAAACAGTTTTAAAACAGGATAAATTTTGCACCATGGAGAAATATAATTTTTGGACGCCATTGTTTACACTACGGTACAAACTCAGTCTCTCAATAATCACAACCGCGACGATCATTCATAACGTCATTGTTTACACTGCAGTACAAAGACATGTTTTCATAATAATTATAAAACATTCTTAAGGCAGGCATTCTGGAAAACGTCTGACAAAAAGGGGCTTTTTCTTTAAGAACATGTACGTATTTTGTTCTTGGCATTTGCCATTAACCCCTCGCTATGTAAAAATTGTCATGGGCGGTGCGCGTGTTCAAGGAAATACAGTCTTTTGGCGGGAAATTCACTCCCACAAATGGAAATACCAGCAATTTGTTCTTAAAAAAATTGTAATTAGAAAAAGATAAACAGAGCTAGTCTTCTAAAAACAAAATTCAAACGGAAGTAAAATTATTTGTTTCAAAGACAAAGTTTGAAAAGAGCTTTAAAGTTCTTAAGCTTTTAAGCTATTTTAAAACACAAATTTCTAGAACCCTCCATTTTTTCTTTGCCTACAAATAAACCACAGGTAATAATTCTAATTGTCGGGATTGAGCTGGGGACCTTGTGGTTGGAAAGCAAAGATCTTGCAAATTGCGCCAACCACGTCCGCCCTGAACTATGGGGGTTAAGTCAAAACATATGTGACATTTATGATTACCATTTCGTTAGTTGGCACTAAACGTCTTTGCAAGAGGTTCGTTATAACTTCAATTATTCTGTCATATAACCGCGGAAAACGCTTCACCTCCATGACCTACAATATCGGAAAGAACAAGACTGTTGATCCAAAATCTGTCAGATAACAAATGATAACGATGTAATAACATTTTTATATGAGTGTTTTGGAAATTTGTTTAAAGGTTTGGCTACTTCAAACTAGAATTTCTTACAACGAGTTTTTGTCCCAGAAGCGTCAAATATCGGAGGCATTTTATCCCTGCAACCAAACACACTAAAAAAAGTGGCGCTCTAACTCTTCCTATTCCTGTGCAAGTACCTTAACTTTATATAGTATAGATTACATTCAAAGCTATTTTAATAAACCCAGAAGGCGACTTTTTAGTCGAAAATGTTTGGTTTTTAACAGAACTTTTTGCATTTCAGAAGACCTTTAAGCTTTCTCAAGCAGAGCATGCGACTCTAATAAAGTGAGACCATTCAAAATTCATGCCTTGGCAAGAAATGTTCTTCCAAATTTCCCAGAGTTCTTTGGGTGTTTATGATCTTTGAACAGTAAACACGTGCAAGCTGCAATGTGTTTCAAAATATGTGTGTCAAAACATTAACACATGTGCAATGAGTTCACGCGATGGCTGTCGAAACATTAGCACAATACCTATAAGCGGCAGTGTGCTCATGTGATGGCTGTCAAAACATTAGCACAACCCGTGCAAGCGGCAACGTGTTCACATAATGGCTGTCAAAACAGCACAACACGTGCAAGCGGCAATGTAGTCACATAATGGCTGTCAAAACGTTAGTAGAACACGTGCAAGCGGCAATGTGTTCACATGATGGCTGTCAAAAGAGCACAACACGTGCAAGCGACAACGTAATCACATGATAGCTATCAAAACATTAGCACAACATGTGCAAGCGGCAATGTGTTCACATGACGGCTGCCAAAACATTAGCACAACATGTGCAAGTGGCAAGGTATTCACATGATGGCTGTCAAAACATTAGTAGAACACATATAAGCGGCAATGTGTTCACGTGATGGCTATGCAAACATTTGTACAACACGTGCAAGCGGCAATGTGTTCACCTGATGACTGCCAAAACATTACAGTGGTGCAAGTGCAGGAATTTTACTGTGATTTGGAACGAGATCGAGACAAGAGACATTTACAAACAGCATAATTTCGCATTGAATTAAAACTTCTCAGAAAGCAGACTCCTCAGGTTCATACGCGATCAGATAATATTCAGAGCCAGTAGAAATGTTACACTTATTTGCCACACAGTATTTTTCCATACTTCCTAATCAGTCAGAAAGCAAGCACCAATGAAATGTTTCAATTTGCAAATTAAAAAAAAAAGACTAGTTCGCATAAGCTTACACTGTAGTTTTAATATCCATGGAAACAACAATATGTGGTGAGAAAGACTAAATATCAATCAGCTTTTAGAGTTTCTACAATTGAAATAGTGTTTACATTTATAAAGTTCCCATTAAAATTGTAGCAATACCATTTAATATAGATATTTTATTAATTAAATTTGTATTGTGTTCATTATGCAGCCACTATGTTTGCTTAAAGTTCAACATAATCTAGATTTTACATACATACTTTACTCATTTGGAAAATGCGATCCTCTCTAGATTTTCAATTTCAATTCTTGTGACCAGTTCGTCCTTCAGCTGGGTACTCAGACTCATAAAAGAGATGAAGAGAAATTTGCCATCTGTATAGACAACTGCCTCATTTTACAATCTCCAGCTTGAAATTCCTAATCTTTGGTTACTCCTAGCATAAATCTTTTATTTTTTGGCGCATTGGTTTAAAGAGAAATGGGTCATATATCTGTAAGCTACTTTACCTGGCCAAATGAATGTTGAACGATTCTCTGCATCTCTTCGTGCACCAGTTCAACACACCTTAAACTCGGCTCCTCAAGCCGTCGAATTTGTCTCTTGACCAGTAGTTCAAAGGAGATTTCTGGAACAAATAGAGCCGGCCGGGGCCCCTGTTGGGTGAATTGAACACCTGTTCAAACACGACTCTAAGAAGCAAAAGGATACATTGCAAAGCAAATGTACAATGATGTTGATGATAATGTTGATGATGGGGATGACGATGTTGATGATAATGGTGATGATGATGTTGACGATGTTAATAATGAAGATGACACAGACAATAACGATGTGGATTAAAGGACTTTGATGTCAATAAGCTAAACTTTTAAATTCCATATTGTGAATATCCTTAAAAAAACGTATTGACCTATTTATCACACCGCCGGTTAACTCCTAACTAACAGTCTTCCTTAGCGAGTCTTAAAAGCATAGCACTGTACATTAATGCATACCGTTGCATTTCGAATAGCTGTTAAAATATCTTTAGTAGACAGTCCTTCCAATGCATCCATGAGTTCAAGGGTGTGGCCAAATATATCATGAAAGATGTAGCAAATTCTTGCTCCACCACAACTGAAATAAAAAAAATTAACTTGGTCAATGATAATCTGTGCTCACTATTGTATGAGTAACGCTGTGGGATAAAGCTGGAAGGGCAAAAGCTGAAAGTTTAGAAAGCACATTTGAGGGGGCAAGTTTTTGTTTTGGGCAAGTTTTTGCTAAAATCGTTAGTGGGTTTTACATACGCACAAAATGTTCCTGGTAAACTGTACTTGGGTGAATATTTAAATAAATGTTTTTAAAAAAGCGAGCCATAAGTTTTTTGATATTTTGTGTTAAGATAGTATCAAAACTCGAAAGGCTTGGCCCAACTTTTTAACGTTTCAATCCATTTCCATCATTGCCATCCGTAGCAAAAACTGACAGTAAACAAACTAAACATCAAATTACTGTCTTAAATAACAAACATGGACCAATATTTTTCAAATTCAGATGAGGTCAATACATATGTGGAATTAAAAAAAAAAAGCTAATATAGCGTGATATAGCGCTAGCAATAAAGTACTACCTGAAAGAAGAGTGCGTACAACACTTCTAGGAAAATTTTCAAGTTTCTGTTTTGTTTTTGTTTTTTTTAAAGTCTCATCCGTGCACGAAGTGCATGCAGGAAGAGATATTGTGTGGGTGCTAAAATGTCACTGTCCATACGTCCACAGCTGTTAGCACGGCACGGCTTTTAGGACTGGGGCGAGAACTTTAAAAATATGCAGCTAGCATTTAAAGTTGAACAACAATTGTATGATTTGTACCACGGTTATATGCAATGACGTTATGATACGATCTTCGCGGTTATGAACGGGATAACAAAATTGTGAAAAAGACGCCTGAAAAAACCGCGTAGATCGTTTCATAACCTTATCACATATAACCGCGGTACAAATCATATAATTGTTGTTGGCAGTTCTCTAGTGTAACTTCAAAGGAATGACAATAGGCAGCAAAAACTTGTAGAAAAGGCGGTGAACTTCGCCAGCCTCCGGACGCTATGTAAGTAAACTAAGGTGTTAAATTGCGGTCTTCAGTAAGCAATCCTTAAATATTCAAAGAGAAGATTTGATTATTTAATCAGCTCAGTAAGAGCGCGGCATCGGTATAACAAATATTGTCTGATCTGAAAACTTGTTAATCCTGTTTAATCATTTTGATTCCTGTATGTATATATAATTCCTGTATTTTAGGCTTCTCTTTTGCGTTAATGTTCGCCTTGGTTTTTACCAGACTTATGATCGCACGGATAACATGTTTTATTTCTTAACTACTGTGTACATAACAGCATCAAGCACTTCATAACAACCACGATACTTACAGTTCAGAAATTTCAATATCTCTGGCAGTTCCCTCTATTATGGCACAGTAAGCCGCAGCAAATCGTGTGATAAGTTGAAGTAACATAGGACCCTGTGGTCAAGAAATACAACATTTTCACAAAATATCTGTACATACTGTACTCCCTAAGCTAAATGTTTTACGAATCAAGTGGACCGTGTATTAAACTATCGCTGATCTTCGGTTTTTATAGTGTTAAAAGAATGAGAGTCTTCCCGTGGATGGGACACTAATCCATCGCAGGTTAGTTTCCAGAAGACGCTGTTACTCATGTACTTACCCCAGAAGGATGGAAAGTTGAGTTAGCATACTAAACTACTGTATTTCACCAATAAATATTTTGAAATGTTTGTGCTCCCAATCACGTCATTACAATATACAATAATTATTATGTCCTGTTCCGCCATTAGGCATATGTTGATTGAATTATGATGTATCTTAGGAACTCGGGCTCCACAGACAAACGAATGAACTTTAACTGCATTACGTGGAGCAAAGAAGTGTTTTGAAAACTAATGGCTGGTGCTGTAACATAAATGAAAAAAAAGCTTATAAAGTGTAGTAAAGAACGGGATGATTTAATAAATTCCACTGATACTGTAGCTAGTCCGAATGACTGGTAAAACAAATCCAGAATCTATCTCTGGACTGGTGAATTTGCTAATTTTTGCAAAGTTAAGTGGATAAGCAGCCTAAGAGAACTCTGGTTGGGAAACGTATCTAGAGTTTGTACAAACCGATTTTTGAATTTCTAAAACTTTTTCAAAACTTTCCTAATAGAGTTCGCTGTTTAGTTAAAGTAGTTTTGAGTTCCGAATGGCTACTGACATAAATGACTGCAGACTCATTTTATGCAGTCTTAGCCTCGTTTTGTTGTTAAAATAATATCTAAAAAAACTAGTGAAAGAGACTGAGCGACGTCACACCTCCAACAATACACACAGTTGCAAATAATACAAAACAACATTGGCATTTTACGAAAATATAACTCCATATTGAGGCTGAGAACGTACAAATTGAATATGTGTTGCTGTAGTTAGTGGTAACTTGAGATTCGAAACTGATCGATTTTAGAAAGTGCCGCATTAAATCGCTAAACATGTTTTCTCAGTGATCATATTTAGCGCTTGCCTGCTGAGAAACAGGTAGGTTACTTTAGCTATGTAAAATGTCCTCTAACTGGCACAGTTCCTCTATCAAAGTTGTACAGCGCTGTCCAGTGTTACGAACCTACAAGCAAAATAACGATTTGTTCGAAATACAAATCACTAAACCTGTGCTGAAAATTTTCTATCTAACATAATATTCTTCCGAAAAAAATTGTATATTGCCTAAGCAGAACTCGAACTCAGTACTTATTTGTCAAAAGAGCGCGCGGAGCCCTACAGGCCTAAGTATCGAAATTTTACTTATATAACGGCCAGGGTCCGAAAATAACGGTCGTCCGGTTGTCATAGGCGACTACTGTTTTTCATTGACGACCCGATGTTCGAAAATGGTCGTCCCGCTGACGACCTAATTCATTTCAAAAACAAATTTTTCTTAAATGATGGATTCCATGATAACCTTATATTTTCCCATGTTAATTTTCTTTTCCTGTTTGAGCTCTGTAAAATAGCGAGATGAAGGGAAACACAGCATGTTTTTGATGTTGCTTTACATGATGTTAATATTTATTAAGTAACATTAGCTAAATAAATGTAACACATGGTGCTCACTGTCTGATGATAAGAAATTCCAGGAGTTTTCCAGGAATTCTCCAGGGTAAAGAAAATAATTTTACAGGACCCAACCACAGTTTCTCTCTCAGACTTGGCGTGCAAAAATGCAACAATATCAAGTAATTTCTGCCACAGTAGCAGCAACTGAAACCGAGTCTAAATAAAATACAAAAAATACAATCAGGAGTCAGATACTTCTGCAGGTTTTGGTTTGTTTTGAAAACTGACAAAAATGTTTTCTTAAAATTCCAGGAGTTTTCCAGGAGTTTAGGGAAATTATCTGTTTTTCCAGGACTTTTCCAGGGTCCTAGGAGTAAATTTCAAAATTCCAGGAGTTTTCCAGGAATTCCAGGAGTAGTGACCACCATGGTAACAAAAGTTGGCTTTGTGAGTAAAGGACGGTTGAATTGTGGCTGAATACAGGGTACTATGTAGTCTTAACTTTCCTGTTGTGGGTGGGAACGACCAAATTTTTCTCTGGACGACCAAATCATAAAACATGGTCATCCCTCAGACGACCTCTTTCAAAAGTTATTTTCGAACCCTGTAACCATCATTTCACTTCCGATAATCATTTACCTTGTCCTCCACAGGTTCTCCGTATGACTGCAATAGATGATTGTACTGTGATGTAAGTGCATTCACTCTTGCTTTCAGCTCCGGTAGACAATTTCTAATGTGATGCATGAGTAACTAAGACAAAGGAATCCAAAATTTAGAGAATATTTATCCTACAAACGGGTTATGTGATTAACTCACGGGATAATCGCTGACTAGATTTTGTACGGAGCCGTAATGGCCAATATTGTTGTTCATTAATTGTATCATTATTATTTAGCCAAGGATAGCACGGTCAGATTTAAATTTAAAAAAAACAACTATTAATGCAAGTTTGGGTATTCTTCAACAACAAAGATTTGGCTGATGGAAATCAAAAGATATAAATGTTACAGATTGAAACATGTCACCAATTTCAATTCTTGTTTTACAAAATATTTAGGACAAAAAGATTGGTGAATGTATTTCATTGTAGCAATCCCCATTGTTTTCGTCATGTGCATGTGAAGCAGCTACTTCTTTTTACATGATTCTGATGGTCTCGATGAAGGGGGAAGCTATCCTTTGTTTCAATATGCTACGGTCGGGAGCCATAACTAGTGAAGCCATACAATTAGCATTACTGTTAATTTGTCTATCGCAATTCCTCTAAACAAATTCCATAGCCCACTGAGACTCCAAAGCGGAACCTTATACTTGTCAGAACCTAAGGCATTAGCAGTGGCCAATCAGATGTAAATAAAAGATGGAAACAATTTTAACGTAGATTTCCGAAAAGAACGCCCAAAAAGTACTAAAAGAGTTCTAAATTATCTGATCTTACCAAAAGTGTGAAGGTAACAGCTGATTGCAGGAGTATTAATAACTTGGAGAACAATTTGAAGGTACTTTTATTTCAAATTTAACTGAATCCTCTTATAAAACCTACGACGTGTCATCTACCTCAATTACACAGGTTTTTTACTCTGCATAAAAAGCTGACCCTTTTGCCAGTAAAATTTGAAGGTAACGTAGGGGACATAGCTATTCTTTTAAATAATACGGTAATACAGATCAAATTTTCGAGTTTACTTCTATATTCTTACAAATAAAGTAATTAAATTGTATTCACTAAGAACTATAATTTAAACAAAAGGCACTCAAAGAGCGCATAGGGATCCTGTATGATGACATTTTAAAACTTACTTCATGTTATATACAAAAAATGTTTTTACTGTACTTTGTTAAGTGTCCTAGCCAAGTAAGGTGTTCCATTCCGTGACGCAACAGTTGGATAACTTTTTTGAAAGAAAAGGGCTTCATCTCTAAGTGCTGCTTGAATTGTCTACATTGAAAAAAAATCAAATCTGTACAATGTTAACAGGTACATAACAATCAATAGACTTAAAACTAAGTAGCAGCAATAGAAATGAATGAGAAAAAAAATCTTTTAAAATCCAAATTCTTTAAAGATAAAACTTCAGGAAGAAAGCAACAAAATAATGAATACTCAAAAACTAAATATAAAAAGGATATTATATCCTTTTATATAATTATTATAGCTTGTGAGATGTGGTGAAAATGGTTGAAAATGTGAACATCATACACGATTTAAAAAAAGAAAAATCCTGCAACCCTAGAAGAAAGAAAACAGCGGCTACATGCAGCTATAGCACACATTCGAGAGAAAACAATTCCTGCATGCACGAAAAACATCCAAACAAAAAAATTCCAATATTAGGGAAAAAATTCTAAAAAAATATATCTTGCTTGTTCGCCTGGATCAAAAAAAAAAACAATCTTACTCGGACTAAATTTTCTAACCTCCCCCTCAAAAATTAAATGGTCCTCCCTAGAGGCACTGTACGTAAGGTTTCACTGTCCATTAGGCATAGCCTCACCTTTCTGTTGTTGATATCTAGTTGACTTCTGTTCATCACTCCAATGATTCCCAACTTAACAGGTATAACTACAATAGACATAAAATCGTTTCACATTTCACTTTGAGCTGCGCTGCTACACAGAATTACATATCATCAAAGAATTGTGTTTCAATGATAAGGTGGTTGGTGGACATGGTAAGATTTCTCCCTTCCAACTAAAAGGTCCCGGGTTCAATCCCAGGCCAGGGTATGTCACAGAAACCATCGTTTCCGGTTACATCTTGGTTCAGTGCTGGCAAAATAACGGAACCGAAAAAATGGTTTCCGATGGCAATACTGACAGAACCAATTGCATAAATTTATATAAAGTACAGTTACAATGGCTTTAGCAAAAAGCTCACCATATCGAGTTCAGATAGCTATTTAAATATACCGTATAACTAATAAGCTATAAATTTCCATATAAACATTAATGTGCTCAGCTATACATAAATAAAGTCAGAAGTCGTCATGTTTGCTTACTTGAAATGTATTTATTATAAAATTCCAACCCTAATTTTTTTTAGCCACCTTTAATAACAATTACGGAAACGAAAAGTTTCTGTCAGTTTCACATAAATCAGATACACAGAACCGAAAATATCTGAAATCCCCAGGTCTACAATGCTCATTGCAGCTGGTAAGATCTCTGCCTTCCAACTGCAAGGTCCCAAGTTCAATGCCTGGTGCAGTTGATATGATTTAAACCTTCCATACACAACGTCCTGCATGCCTTCAATCCCTGGTACAGTGGTAAGATCTCTGCCTTTCAACTACAAGGTCCCAAGTTCAATGCCTGGTGCAGTTACTATGAGTTAAACCTTCCAACCACAACGTTCTGCATGCCTTCAACCCCTGGTACAGTGGTAAGATCCCTGCCTTCCAACTACCAGGTCCCAAGTTCAATGCCTGGTGCAGTTGCTAATAGTTAAACCTTCCAATCACAACGTCCTGCATGCCTTTAATCCTTGGTACAGCGGTAATATCTATGCCTTCAATTCCCAGTACAGTGGTAAGATCTCTGCCTTCAAACCACAAGGACCCTGGTTAGATCGAAGGCTCTGCATGATTTCAACATTTGTTTAACCTTTTTTCCACAAAGCTGACTCAGCTTTTGATCCTTACAAGATCAGTAAATAAGTATACCAGAGTAAGTTGGGATTTCTCGATGGATAAAAGTTCTGTTTAATACACACTGGAGAAAAGCGTGCTGGATTGATGAGCTAAATTAGGCTCGCTTAGCTTGGCTTTTGCTGTTCTGTATAATGTAACTTTACTAAGTAAAATACAGTCTAAAAAGTTCTTCCTTTTTATGATTTAGTTTTCGTTTTCGTTTTTTCAAATTAATTTTCATTTTTTTTTCAAAAATTTTCACATTGGTAATTTTCTTGGTTATGACAAAT
Source organism: Zoanthus sociatus (assembly GCA_025331085.2). Classification (NCBI taxonomy): domain Eukaryota; kingdom Metazoa; phylum Cnidaria; class Anthozoa; order Zoantharia; family Zoanthidae; genus Zoanthus; species Zoanthus sociatus. Next base: position 12,934 of record JAOBAY020033956.1, read on the forward strand.
ATTGAAGCCTTAAAGTTCTGCACTGCGAAGTGTGCAATTACAGGCCCAAATATGTACGTTTCAACCTGAAATCAAGCTACTGGCCAACGATTATAACTTGCACGAGTCGTCAGTGCTTTCAAAATGGATAAAACTAATGGTAAAATCAGTTATTGCTGTTATGAATCCTTCAACTACAAATTGCTAGAGATTTCAACATGGAATAATAAAAAATAAATGTTTACAGATTAGAACCTCTTCCAAAGAGAATATCATTCGCGTCAGTGCCTCGATCCATTAGGTCCAGCTTTGTACACACTGCTAGAGTTCGGTTTCCTGCAATAAAACACAGATTAACTATATGAGAACGACAAAATTATCTTAGAGCTGATTTAAGATGAAATCTGGGACAGTTTTGGATTCCAGATCTCCCAGACACTGGATTCAAGATTGTATCTCAGTAGATACCGATTTTTTTTTTTTTTTAAATATATAATTGATGTAGATAATTTTATGTACTGTATGCACTTTAAAACAATTTAAAATTAAAAGCATCTGTGAGTAAGTGAAACAAATGGTTAAAAGGTCTGGTTTAAAAAGTTTAATTATTGACCTTTGTGGTTCCTGGTGGTGAAAGCAGTATTTAACAAGTTTACTCTGAGAAAGGGGTAATACTTGAAACATTATCTTTGTACTTTCTTTACGGGAGATGTTATTTAGAACAATATAAATAAAAAAATAATAAACAACTCACCATCTGCATCAACTTCTCGGGCAATTTTGAGGGCTTCAGACGTAGCGAGATCAATATTTGCTGGGGTAACAGCCAGGATAATAGAGTTGGGGTTACTAATATACTGTAGAATGAGATGGCGGATCTGCTGCTCAATGTCGAGAGGTTGGTCACCAACAGGAACCTGATGACATTTTACAAAAATGTCCTATTTGCTTATTTTTAGGATCATTACAGTACATTAATCTGTGATATTAAAAGCTTTGAGTGCATGGTAAGAGCGACATAAAAATTAAAAATTGTAAACTTAGAGATTTGTTGAAACAGAAATGTATCCTTGCTAAAACCAGCATGTTGGTTCAAATTATCAATGAAATAATTATTACCACAGTTATCCTTCAATGGCTTCATACAAATCCTTCTTAGAATGGCTTGCATGGTTATTTAGGTTAACCCTTTACATGCTAGACTTTTGAAAGCCAAAAATTTTAATTTTCTTAAAAAATAAAAACTTCAGAATTAGTCA